>QOCX01000012.1:865525-930898 GCA_005959815.1 Sarcophaga bullata
TACATACATACATACATACATACATACATACATACATACATACATACATACATACATACAAACATATTTTTAATATTTAATAAATTTTAATTTTAATTTTAATTTCTTTCCAATTTATTAAATTATCGAGATCTGACTTCAATAATCGAGAGATACAAACAAAACGTTCATTAATATCATTATTATTGTTGTTGTTGTTGTTGTTGTTTGTATTATATTTCTTTTTAACGAAAATGATTTATGGCAGCGTTTTCAAATTGATTCATAAAAAAAGAAACTTGAAGTTTTTGTTGTTTTTTGGTACCACTCCGGGTCTCTCTGTGCTATGATCTGTACAGATGGATGATGTGTTATTGAGGTAAAGGAAGCAAAAAAAAAACAAAATCGAGAAACAAAAACAAAAAAAAAATAGCAAAGAGATCATTAAAATATTAATAGTTTTACCCTTTCCAAAGGTGTTAAATTGAAATTGTGAATGAATGTGTATTTAAATGCCATAAAAATTGTTGAACAAAAAAAAATTTCAAAAAAAAAACATTCACATTCACATTCAGATTTCAAATAAAAAAAAAAAATCGAAGAAAAAAAAAACAACAAAACTGACTGACCACAAATGCTGAACCAGTAGCAGCAGTTATTAATTTAAATGTTCAAATAAAATGAACAAAAAAACAACAAAAACAACAAAAACAAAGAAAAAAAAACAACAATGAAAAACAACAGCAAACAATAATCACAATAAAAATATGTGAATGGTTATCATAAATTTCGTATACGACGTATGTACGTATGTACGTATGTAAATATACTCTAAACGAGGGTTACCTTAAAAGTTTCAAATACGATTGTTTTTTTTTTTCTTATTTTTTGAATATTCGCTGGCATTAAAAATTAATTCCTCTTCTACTTCAATCAAATTGCGTACCAAATTTATCCCACGCCCTCCCCCCCCTTCGCTAATCCTCTTTACTTTTGCAGCGCTGCCATCAATCATGTGCTAAAGTGCTCACAAAAAAAAAAAAAAAATAAAAAATTGGCCAACAAAACAGAAAAATATGAAAGAAAATTAAATTTTATTTGGAAATTAAAATGAAAATCCTTAAGGAAAATTGTTTTAAAATAAAGCACACGTTATTCACAAGACCCTCGATGGCTTTTTCCACTTTGTTGGAGCTATAACAAGCAGTCAGTCAAAGTCTTACACATAAAGTACGTCCATTCCACTATAATTTTTGGAATTTTTCTTCAATCATCTGCACATACGTTTAGCCACATACAGATCTACCTAATCCGAGATCTTCCCTTTGCTCTTCTGTCCCACTAGTTAGCTTAGCTTAGATAAAGGTGGCCGTCGAAAACAATTCGACAGACTTAAACCTCATATTTGATGGGTCTATGTAATTCCTTCGCTTCCTCATTCTCCCTTATTCTACTTCTACTCTTTCCCTATCTTCCCTATTATCCCCTCCCCTTTAGGACATTGTACAATGGGGCCAACTGGACCTCCGTGTACTGTACTTGTCTCATTTGGCAAGTACACGTCCTCCAGCCTAACCTAACCTTAACTTCAAAGTTCATATGCCCTGATAATACCACAAAATCATAATTAAATAGAGTATTACCCCACCGTAGAACCTGCCTATGCTTTTTACGAATCCCAAAGCCTAAAATATTGTGAAGTTTCTTATCAAAGAATAGAATTTTGGAAGCAATACATGAGGTTTTTATAAAACGTAGTCCAGAAAAGCTTCTTGAACATCTTTCGCTCGGCAGAAATATTTAAATTGTAGGTCCCAACACTCATGGATTAAAATTAAGACCCGCCAACAAAGGTGTTGCAAGAAGCTAGATTGTAATCCTAACTAAAAGATTGTAAGTTCTAGAACGGTCTAAGCTTTAGCAAAATCTCTGATTCCACCATGAGATGTCTAGTCTCTGTCCTGATCGACCAGTTGTAGGGAATACACGAGGAGTAATCTAACCAGTCGCTTCATCAGGTTCACGCCATTCTCTGTCGCCTTTCAAGTCAGTATATCTGCAGCCTCATTACTTAACTCTTCACAAACCTTGAGGCCACGTGACCCCGCACAGACATTACTAATCATTACATTCTGGATTTTCTTGCGACACGTAACTGGGTTTGGTTAAATGGCCAATGACTTCTGCAAGAGTTGCACAGACGAGAAAGTGGGAAGTGAGAAGGGAAAAAGGAGTTTTTAATCTCTGCAGATGATCAGAAGCTTTGAGTAAATCCAGGGCGAGTGGAAATGTGAGTTATAGTTGGTCTAAGCGTGTTTGACCTCTTGGTTGGGTGGTAACTTTTACTAAGTAAGTAAGTAGTCCAATTAGGGCAGAATAACGACATGAATGGTGTTCTACCTGCGTCAAAACGCTTTAGGTGGTTCCCTATTAAAGAGCGTCTCCAGTGTTGTGTAGAGTTTCGTATAAAATATTGCGCCATTCTTACGTACATAATTGGTCACTACAACCCATCAGTCCGGATTACAACCTATCTTCTCACACTACTTATGTTATGTGTGTGTTAATTTTTAAAGTTGACTCCGAGCGACAAATTGTTGAAAAACTTTTCATGACAATTTCATTTACTCTTAGAGCTTTGCCAGAAATCTGCTGAGATTCGTTTTGATGTCTGACCTAGGGTTTGAACCGTGGCCTTACATCTAATAAGCTAGCATACTACCTACTAGACTATGGTGGCTTCTGCGACATTCTTCCTTAAAGTTATTGATCTGGCTGCTGTCTGCTACGCTTTTTTTGTGGCTTTGAAGAAATGTTTGATGGCTAGGGTGTTGTGGTGCAGTTAATTGCTATTTTAGGTTACTAGGCAGACTGTGTTCACTGTAATCAGGGTATTGAAGCCATTGTATATCGCTAAAGAAAATGTAGAATGTATGGAACCAAGTATAGTACAATATTAGCCTGTAATTTACTTCATCTTTCCATTTAAAAAAAACATTAAATTGAGGTTTTTTTCTTCTTCTTTTTAAAATTTATTGAAGACAACCACCACAAACCTTTTAATTTCAAAAAACAACAACAAAAAGAAATTTATTTCAAAAATTATAACAAAATCTTGTTCGAAAGAAAGAAAGAAAAAAAACGAAAGAAAGAAAGGAGAAAAAAATTCATTAGAAAAAAGCGAGGAGATTACATTGATTGATGACAATACCTTCATTGGCTTCCATGGAAGGCAACAAAAAAAAATTTTTTTTTTAAAAAATGTTTGAAATTCTAAAACAAAAACCCCAATTGAAGAGAAGACAATCAAACGATTTAACAAATTAGAAAAAAAAAGTAGCAAAGCTACCAGTCAGGCCAGGCTAGGCTAGGACAGGCCAGGCAATTGATCTTGGCCAACTGACAAAAGACATGTTAAGCTGTCTATCATTTAAACAAATCAAATACGAAAACGTACTTGAAGTTTAAATAATAACAACAACAAAAAATCGAAAAAAAATTGTTTGATTTTTTGACACATTTTGTAAGACTTTAAGACGGCCAGGCCAGACTCGCCAGGCTAGAGACCCTTTAGAGGGCAACAATTTTTAACAAGTTTTTGAAAAAAAAAAAAAACAGAAAAACATGCTAAGGCTGCCAAGTCAAATAATCAATATAAATTTGACATCATTTACAACAACAACAACAACAGAATATTTGATAAGCTTAGAATAACAACAACAACAACACAAAAAAAAACAAATAAAAAGTCTCCTATTAAACAATGAAAAATTTGTGCTTGTCTGTCTAGCTGGCTGGCTGGCTAGCTGGCTGGCTTAAATAAATTTAATTTGACTTGACGCTTAAACGGTAGTCCCAGCTCTGCATATATGAATAATGCTTAAAATATGTTAATTTCTCTTAGGAAAAAAACAAAAACAAAAACAGAATCAATTTCAAATCAATTCATTGTTTTTAAATTCTTTTTTTTTTTTTTTTTATTGGCCATTTTGTGAATTCATAACTTCATATACAGTCGTCGGTCGTATGGCATTAATTAATTAATTGTTATCAAACGTACGTACATATTTAAACGCCCATTTTCAACACCTTTTTTTTTATTCCCCGACACATTAACGGCTAATAAATGTGAAATATTTTATGGCATAAAACGTTTCAAAATATGAAGCAACAGAAGGCAGAAGGCAGAAGGCAGAAGGCAGAAGGCGGAAGGCAGAAGGAGGAAAACGCAAAGACCGGCAAAGCAAGATTTTTGTTTAATTAATTATTAAAGCATTTAACACAAGGGTTTTGTCTTCTCTTCGTTTTCGTCTTCTTCTTTGGCTTTTTGATTGTTTGGCCGTTTCGTTGGTCGTTTGTGAAATGCGATATTTTCTGGTAAATTGTTTCAATAGGGACGCCATAAGGCACAAACAATCATTCGTAAAAAAAACAATAACAACAACAGCAACAAATTAAGTTAACAATTCAATATGGTAGCAGGTTTTTATTACCGCGTTAAAGGTAAGGATAATTACGGCGTTCGGGGGATGGCGGGAGATGTGTGAAAGGTGTTTGACAATTCTCGGATGCGCGCATTTTCAACTTGCTTTCGCGAGGAGAATAACGTTTAGAAGAAACCGCTTTGCTGGATTTTTGCAGCACAGACTTCTTCAAGGATGTATTATTGGCATTAGGTTGAATAGGAAGAAGGGAAGGGCAAGACGAAGGAGAGAGACGGACGAGAGCACGAGAGAGGACGAGGAGAGCCGAGAGAAGGGGCTAAACAGCATCCTTTCCCGTATTCTCCGCTTGCGTAGCGACGTTGGTACAACTGGCTCAACTGCGGACTTGTCCGGATAGCTGGTACTTTTTGTGTAATTGGCAAGTACACGTCCTTCTAATCTTAAGCCGTAACTCTTAACATCTGCGAATCCTAGCAGTGACTAGCCTATTAGCAGTCTCTCTATTCTAAAAATATTACTACAACTCCTTTTGGCAAAAGGATATTGCGTTTCTGTCCCAATGCTAGATGCTAGCCCCAAGGCATGGGGGATGCTTGGTAAGGAGAAAATGCTTGCCCAGTTTTTGGACCCCTTTCCCTTCTCGAACGATCCGAGCTTCAACGAACTCGGTCTACTTGTCGACCATGAAGTGTGATACTCTTCTGTCTACCAGGCCTTAATCCAACCGATACACTTGTATCATGTTCACGCCTGTTCAGCGTTGCCCTCGATGCCAGTTTCATCTGCAGCCGTCATTTACCTTAAATCTGCCCACCATGAGTATCATCTTTCTGCCTCATCACCGCTGTTCGAAACAAGCTCCAACAGAAGGTACATTGTTGAATCACAGCAAATCAGAGCCTGTTCGAAGTGTCACGCGCCTTTATAGCCAATTTATCTGCGAGGGCCTCATTACTTTAACTCTTTCACAGAGCCTGTAAAGGGACCGCTTAACCCCGGACGGACGAGTTACTGGGTCATTTACATTCAGGGGGTAGTATTTGTTGACGAACGTTGATGCAGTTCTTAGTTTAAGATGGACATTGGCTTCCCGCCAGCCAGTTGTTCAGGGCGAATAAAGTGGAGGAAGGAAGAAGAAGGCGGATGGGTAGTCATTTGCAGATGGATCAGAAGCTCTCAAATGAGATACTTGGGGTCTAAGTGTGTTTAACAAACTGCTGGACTTCGACGGTCAGCTTTTGGATTCATCAAAGAGCCTATAAAAGAGGGTACCATGCCTTGCAGAAAGATTTGATCGGCCGATGCAAATGCTTTACGAGGACGGGGCGGGGTGTGTCCCCTCGTCACAATGGGCGTGTACTGGGTGTGAGAGACTGTCTCAACTCCTAATTTACGGGTCGACTTTTTAAGACATCAAAAGCCATCTAAAGCTTTAGGGGTGAGAGGCTAGGTGCATAGGCCTTCGAGGAAAGGAGATCGTAAACTGAAATCTGGCGGAAGAACGCGCGACAACGACAAAGCTTCTACAGGCGTAGCGACTGATGGGAGGGAGATCTCGAGCAGTAATCAGCAGTGCGTAGGAAGTTGTCAGAATTAAAGTGCATGTTGCCGGGTGGTGTGTCTTAGGAAACAGCGATCCATGGTTGGGATTTGGTGGACGTGAGAAATATTTTTCTAGCTTTGTCAAAACCGGGTGAACGCTGCGCGTTAATTCACAGTGTTCATCTAGGGGGTGGTTTATGCGCACTTCCCTTTGAATATTTTGTGAGGAATATTGAGAGTCTCTTAATAAGAGCTGACCCGGATGGATACCCATGATGAAAAGTTGGTTTGTGTATTGTGCTCTGCAGGACTTGAACCCGGACTATTAGCGGGGTTTGTTAGAGGTAGGAACAAGGTAGTTAATGGATGACTACGGAGTGGGCCGATTGAGAGAGGCGAGGGTGGAGTGTTCATGCCGACGGCTGTGTTGAAACAGTCCAGCATACGGAACAAAACTGGGGGAGAGATGTGTCGGTTCTGCGTTCTTGGTGATCAATGTGGGTTCACTAGACTTCAATAGGAGTCTTGGTCGAGTGACGGAGAGCGGGGGTGCGGTACATAGCGTGAGAAGGCGCCGGCCCGGTAGCTGAAACTCGCCATCCTAGGCCAGAAATCAAATGACGACGCGACAAACTGGCTGGAATAAGAACTTGCGATATTAGAGTAAGCGTGACGTTGGTTCGGAGTTGGATTTGTGTCGTTGGTTTTTTGTTTTTCCCTAAAGCAAAGTTCTTTCTTTGGCCAGAGAAAGGGTAGAAGAAGCAGGAACGATTACTCCTGGCATTGTGCTTGCACGATGAAGTTCGTATACAAACGCCAGATTTTTAATGTTTTCATACTTAAAAGGCTTCAATTTGTTCAGCATTGCCAATTGCAAGGATTTATTTGAAAACAAAATCCATTGAAACAATAGGCCAACTGTCTAAATGCTGTTAAATATTGGCGGTTGTTGTGTTTAATACACCTCTCTTGTGCTCTCATTATCTGTCACTGTTTTGGTATTTTGCGGCAAAGTTCGAAGAGAAAAATTACAATAGAACGGCAAGCCCACTTCACCTGTGTGTGAAATGAGAAACGCCTTTTGAATACAAAAATAAAGGATCACAGAGATAGAGGATCACAAGATCAAACGAAGCCGACATCAAAAAGTCAAATCACTTGAGCCAATTAATAATTGAAACAAAAGCCCAGTCAGCCAGCAATAGACGTCAAGAAGAATACAAAGAAGAAACAATAGACAAAACGGAACCTTTGGTATTGAAAAAATGAAAGAAAAATCCTGGTCTTTCCTTTGTAAATAAGAAAAAAAAAGAAATGAAAAAAAGAAGAGAGAGGGAATGTCGTAATATTTTTAAGAAGGTTTTGTTAAAAAAAAAAAACAGAAATCCTTTAACACATCCAAACAGGTTAAAATGAAAATAAGATCCTTACAATGCCATGTTTTAGAATGGCAAATTCAAGAGACACAATGACGCCCCCTCTAGCATTATTTGCGGTGAAAATTTTTTTGCCACACAATTGCTAGAGACGGTAAATGTTTTTGATCAACAGGCGTTAATGGCATAACACTCCTCTACACATCCTTATGCAGCATATTTGGCCAAGTCATTGGACAAATGGCCTTAAGAATATAGGCCTCTGCCTAAAAAAACATTGTATTCAAATCGTTTATAAAACATCCTTAAGGATTAAAAACGAAAAAAAAAAAGAAAAACGAAATAAAAAATTGAAACAAAATTGCCTGTGTGCGGTCCTTTAAAGGTATCGTATCGCATAAACGCCTTCGCCTCAATACATTTTGATTTTATTTTCTCTTTTTTTTTTGTTTTTCTTCCTCTTTTCATTAAATTATTTATTCTTAAAAATTCATTCTGTTGTCATTAAATTCCCGCACTGCTACCCCTCCGTTTATTATAACGATCGCGCTATTACGTTACGTTACCATTAAGGCACGTTCACACAAAAGAAAGAGAAACAAAAAAAACAACAAAAAAATTGGGAGAGAGAAAAAAAGTGTCAACTTAACAAAAGCATTGACGGTACGAACAAATGTACCGCCACACTGCGGCATCTTTAATACGCCACGGGGCGTCCAGTGCGGTGCGTTTTCATGTCTTTGTAAGCGTCGGCTTTTTTTTCCCATTTCGCTTTTGACTGGCTGGCTGCTGCTGCTGTTATTGTGGACCACAATAATACCCCGTCGTTGTGAATGATCATGATTTGGATTTATTATAGCGTATATAGGCCCCCATTTAATTTCTCTGCTCTCTTTAATTTTTTTGTCCGTCATGTGAGGGTGAGCGATTTAGTTGATTAGGCTAATAAATGTTAATGAATTTTAACACACTTGAATAGAAGCTACAACAAAAACAAAAAGCGAGCAATATTTTAAAAAAAATTGTGTAAGTTTTGGAGGGAGTTTTGGTATTAAAAATCTTTATGGAGGGGTCTTGTTCTACGTTGATCAAGTGAAACACATTTCATGTAAATTGGTGCGGCTCCTACATGCACTTGTCTAGCTGTTAGTCTTCTTATATGGTTTCCTGGCGAGGACACATTTACGCATTCACCAAATGCCATTCATGCATTTAAAAACCACGCTTGTTTTCTCTGAAAGTTTGAGTCACTCGAAATCGCTTTTACCCTGCCCACAGCTGGCGCCCAATTTGGCTATTGGAACGCATGCCTTTTTCTGTTTGCAGCCAAGTCCGATTTTCATCTTCCCCATGATGATTTCTGTTGTTAAAAGTAGAATTTTTAGTTTCATGATCTTTTCATTTAGCCATCGGTTGCACTGGAAGAAGATGTGCTTTGTCTTATCAATGAATCCTCATTCACTGTCCTAAATATAGTATGCTGGACTGCATTTATCCTGCATGTATACTTCTTAAAGTACCCAACACTTGAGGGCAGCTGCACCTTTCTATTCACCTCTTTATATCAGGATTTAATTTAGCCGTACACCTATCTGTGCCTTCACTGTACCACAGACATTGCCATATTCGCAGGGATGGAACCTTTATCGCCTCATAAGGAACTGGGTTCAACTGTCCACTGTGTCTACTCATAAATAACAAATTCCGTTCTTCCAACCGCATGCCTATCGTAAGCATTCTTGCCAAGATTTCTGCTAACCGCCATGATACCGTTCATAACAGCACAAGTAAGCCGATGCTGCTCTCAGTACCGATATTTCTTACGATTCTTTGTGCCGATATTTGTTACCGTGCTCTGATATGCGATATCTGCATTGCATTATCCAATTTAAAACGCGGTTCCAACGACATCTGATCTGAAAAGAGAAAAGAAATACTGAATCGATCTTTAGTGGGTTAGCTTTGGACCCATAAAGTCCAGCTATAATACTGATCTGGGTATCTATTGTTTTGGCTGGACATGTTCTGTCAATAAATTTGGGGTGCTTTGAAGTGAAGGACATTAACAGATAAGATGTTCTGCAGTCTACTCTTCACTTATTCCAGTACGACAACTGTTAAAGCCGTTGTAAGGTATACCCAGCTAGAGGCTTATGTCCCGATTTAACATAAATTTTGCTCTGCTTATACCCATAACGGGACAAATTTGTCTGGTCTCTATACAAATGGGTTCATTAACCCATCTTTTCATTACAAATGAGTAGAGATTGTGTAGGATCATCTGTTCGCTTTGCTCTGCATCGGAATGCCAATCTCACGTATGAATTCATTTGGGATTTCTCTTTTACGAGGTTTTTATAAGTACTTTAGCTTTGTTCTTGCCTTCAGTTCTCAGTGTCCAAGAACCCTTATTAGAATAACGGACGAATTGCTCACCTCTAAGTCAAGATAATAATTCTGTGATAATTTTAGATATATTGCAGACACGTTCTAGGGTTCTAAAGGCCGTTTTACTGTCCGTACTCTGACAAAGGATTCCTACAGCGTCACCCTCTTTTGCTTATATTTTAGCTTCAATAGCACTGCAGTAATCGGTTGGTGCGAGAGATATTCTAAAATTCAAGATAAGATTTCACATCCGCCTGGTCTATATGCATCGGTAGATGAATGAAATTCCCTTGGAGGTGTAAACTATTAGATTTCATAGCAAGACAACAGATTGTCTTTACGATTACAATCGTGTTTGTGGAGCTCATATGAACTTCGATAGGAATTTTTGTGTGGCTTTTGCCCGCCAAAGGTCTTTCCTCCAATATAGCCTAGCAAAACCAATATGCTTGTGACTACAATGTTGCGATTTAAAGTCTCTCCCATAATGATGCTGTTACACCACATTTTTTTAAATGATCTTGCGAAGCGTTTTAGGGCTGCTGACTAATAAACGAATAGGCATTTATGGCCTCACAGCAAATACTTGGCAATTTCATTTGGTTGATGAACTTAAACCTTTTTTCCTTTACGTACATTATGAATCACAATTAGGCTGGGGGTTTTAAAATGCCAAAGCGGCTTGCTTTAAACAAATACCATAAAAACGTTATTTAAACATTGTTTAAATGTTTATTATTTTTATTTTTTTTTATTTTAATTGTTTAACAAATTACTTTTGTTAAGCACAGTACACACAGTACAGCAGTACACCATGCGGCAGTATAGTAAGTACAGTTGCTGTTCATTTCTTTGTATTGTTTTTTTGTGTTGTTGGTTGGTTGGCTTTTAATTTCTTATTTAATTAATATTTTTTTTGTTTCTCTCTTTAACGACGTTTTAAACCTTTAATTTCAATATTTTCCTAAGGTTTCTTTCATTTAACGTTTCATTTTAACGTTTTATTTACGTTTAACCTTTACCTACATTCCGTGGCTACCTAAAAACACAATCCTCGTCGTCATCGCCGTCGCCGTCGTCGCAGTTACTCACCGAAAATACCAAACTTCAAGCTGTGAGAATGGCTTACACAAATATATGTGTTTCGGGGGCAACTACAACAACAAAAACAACATCAATAGCAACAAAAACAAAAGAGGAGATGGGGGGGGGGGGCAAAAAAGTTTACCAACCATTTATTAAGAGAATGACTTCTCTAATGACGATGCGGCTGCTGCTGCTGGTGGTGCTGCTGGTGGTGCTGCTGTTGCGATTGCCTTATGTTGCTTGCTGCTGCTACTTCAGATTATGAACGGCTCGTAAAAACTCATAAATTTTATATGGTTATTAAATTATTCAATTCTTCTTCTTCTTCTCCTCCTAAATTGTTGTTGTTTTTGTTGCTGTTGTTGCTGTTGTTGTTGCTGTTGCTATTGCTGCTGTTGTAGTATTAAAATGTTTAGAAATCTAATGAAATTAAATGAAATTAGTTTGATTGTGTAAATGTCCAACATATGGTGTGTTACCCCTGTTTTCCTCAATACAGTGTAGCGTACGGGTGGCAACTCTATTAGAAGCAATAGAGAGTAACTTCTAGATCGACAGAGACAGCCTGCGTCATAGTTTTTATATTTTTACGCCTGTTTTATTTACGTTCTTTTACTCCCTCTCTCGTGATGTCATTTATTAGCGTAACAAATCTGTCAAAAGATTGCCGCCATAGATGCCTTTGAAAAGAAAGAAGAAGACAGAATGTAAATTAAGTGTCATAAAATTGAATGGGCATCTAACAAACAAGCCTTAACAGCCCACAAATATTCGGGAAAAGTATGAATGACTGGCAAGCAATGTCAATCCATTTAGTGTGTGTGTGACACATTAAGAGTTAAGTCTTCCATTTAAAGTTATGCTCTCTTAAATAAGAATTTCTTCTTTTGGAGAAGTAGCCACCAGTTAATTTGACATGTAATGCCAAACATGAAGATGTTTGCTTGTGATAACACAGTGTCAATCAGTAGCTTAGTGCATGTGACGCATGCATGCATGCATGTTTGCATAAGGCAAAGCAGTTTGACAAGCAGGATTAGATTACCAATTATTTTGCTCTGATGGTTGTTATCATTAATAGTCACACCATACCACACACAAATACACACTGTCACACAATTACTGTTAAATTTTTGACATTTTCCTCTCACCGTTCGTTTCATCCTGCAACAACAAACACTGTGTGAAAGAAATTCAATTGCTAAGCAAGGAAATCAAGTTTGTTTTCGTTCGAATGTAACACATAGGAAGGGGGGATATTAAGGCGTTACCAACAATTTGGTTATGCTTCATCATATACAAAGAATATGCATTTTAAACTGAAGAAAACTAAATGAAAATGGATGGGAAAAAGGAAAATATTTAACCCAGGGTTTAAACTGTTGTAATCATAATTATCATTAATTGCTGGCATGTTTTTGTTTTCTTTCTCTCTTCTTTTCTCTTCAAACAAAATCGAACAGAGTTCGTATGCAACATGTGTGTGTCCAATGTGAACCTTCCACCTTATAACGGTAAAATAGTAGCGTAATGTAAAGTTTGATTTCTAGAGAATGCCCTCTCTAAGGTTCGTTTTTCTCTACTACTCTGTAGAGACTCTATCCAACAATTTGATGAGAGTGAGATTGTGTCCATAAATAAAGAAAGCGCTCGATTATTGGAGCATGGAATCTGTCAACTTCTAGACTGTTAACCTGCAAATGTTACCGTGAGAGTAGAGAGTGTAAATGCTTGATCTATCTGGTTACTGTAGCACTATTTAGGCTGAAAGAATGGCTACAAGGACTGCCACAATGGGAACACAGTGTTAGAGTATATCACGTAGAGATTCAGAAAGTTATAGGACTCTTCCTGGAATGCGCAACAAATCATCTGAGAATCTGTTCAAACTGTCCACTGATTCAAAATGTCTACTGTTTTACCTGTTAAAACATTTCTATTAACTTTGATTTCCTTCTTAAACCCACTATAATCGAAGAAAGTAATTTATCTTGGCTGCTTTTTGATCTCTAAGTCGACCAATAGGTCGTTGGTATGAGGCCATAACGGCTTAGGCAAGGCAAATAGCTTCACCGTCTTCAGAATTCCAGATCATGTGGAAACTTACGGCTATGAATAGGTAGGTAAACTTCCGACGAGGACAGCTTCCACGCCGCTAATAACGCCAAAAACTTTCTATGGATTGGGAAAAGATATTTAGACGAGTTTACTCGTCAAATGTGTTTGACACAATCAACACTTTCGGTTAATAATGTCAACAATACTTGAGTCATGCATCAAACTATCTAGTAGTAGCCTGAGAATATCAACTGCCGTCCTGTAGATGTCGGTCTAGCATCTTCATTTATTTTTCCTTTAAATTTCAATGAAATTTTAATTCTTCCGTTAATTTAATCCGCCGGATATACTCGTATAATGCGATAGAGTTTCACATTCTTTAAGTATTAAACAAAAAACACTTGATTTGATTAATATTTTTGAGGTTATGTTTGCTTTAAAGGTCAACCTTTTATCATACGCACAAAAGTGCCCACAGGAAACAAGCATGTATGTGTGTGCAGCATCTGAAAATTACAATACAATGGAAAAAAAGGTCATAGATGAACACACACAGAGAGAGAGAGAGAGAGAGCAAGAGAGAAAGGAAAAAACAAGGAAAGAAAAATCCTTCCGGTGTTTTTGCTTCTTCTTTTTCTGTTATAATTAATGACAGTTTCATTTTACCAACGCTACACACACACGTACAAGTGTTACTGTCAGCCGGCCGTTTTATTAATTGTGACAAGGATTAATTAAGGATTTCTTTCTGTTTTATGGTTTTAGGTAGAGATTCCGATCTTAGCGATACCGAATCTGAGCCTGGTATACCGCTCAAACGCAAACAAAGACGTTCGCGGACGACATTTTCCGCTGATCAATTAGAGGCTTTAGAGCGAGCATTTGCCCGCACCCAATACCCGGATGTGTATACGAGAGAAGAATTGGCTCAAACCACCCAACTGACAGAGGCACGCATACAAGTGTGGTTTAGCAATAGAAGAGCCCGTTTGCGTAAACATTCAGGCGGCGGCAGTAGTAGTGGCAGCAGCATGAATGGTGCTCTCAATAGTACGAGTTTAGGCAATACGGCTTCCAGTGCAGCGGGTGCAGCAGGCTCTACACCTTTGGGTTTTAGTCCTTTGGCTATGGGCACCATGGGCTATAGTCCTGCCGCTGGAACTACCGCCTCCAGTGCAGGCATGAATGAACAACATAGTGTCCATGCAGCTGCGGCCGCCGTGGCGGCAGCCCACCATCCAGCCCATCATCATCATCACCATGCCCATACACAAATGCAAGGCTATGATTTAATGGCGGCCCAATCGGCTCATCAGGGATTTGCGGGCACATTCCATAATACACACTTTAGTGGCCAGAATTATTATCATCAAGGTAAGTCCAAGAGCAGTTTTAAGAAGTTCGTGGCAAGTGAATAAATTTTTTTTCGTTCTTGTTATCTGTTTACAGACTATTCGAAACTCTCGATCGATGACTTTTCTAAACTTACCGCCGAAAGTGTTTCGAAAATCTCTCCTTCCTTACATCTCACCGACAACTATGCCAAATTAGAGAATCCTACCAATTGGTCTCAGGCGGCTGCCTATCAATCAGCCGCTGCTGCAGCCAATTATAATGCAGCGGCGGCTCATCATGCCGCAACGCATAGCCAACATGCTTTAAATGATTATGCTGCAGCAGCCAATGTATCGCTTAGCCACAATAATCCCATGAACACAGCGGCGGCAGCAGCAGCCGCCACCGCCTATCAACATCCTCTAGCGACACAAGGTGATACCAAATATTGGAGTTAAAAATCATCATCGTTTGGCATGCTGTTGCTGGCATGTAACCAAGGAGGCATTATTTTTATTTTTATTTTTATTTTTTTTAAATAATTATTCGAAAATCCTAAATAAAATTTAACACACAATAAATATAAAACTCTTGAAAGAGTGTTTCAAAAAAGAGTTTTTTAAAAACCAAGTGTTTGTATGTAATTTACAGTTTTTAAGTTATTAATTATTTAAACAAATAATAATAAAAATGTGTATATAATCTGTCATAAATTTATTTTTAATAAAGTGCATACGTATACTAATCACAATTACCACGTACATACATATATCGGATGAGTTTTATTTTAATAACTCGCGAGTTATTTATAAAAAACTCGTGTGCTTGAAATGTATGCAACAGTAAGTTTTTATTAAAAAAAATCGAAAATATTCGAATATTATTCGTAAATCAAAGAAATTTAAGCAACCTAATTACGCTCTAGAAATGTCGAAGAGATTCTTTCCTCTACCCAGATGCCGCTAGCCAAGGAGTGGAATTTTTTCCCTTAATTTTCAGTCTAATCGTGGCCAAGGGCGTTCACAATACTGTTCACAATGTTGTTGCTGAATGTGTCCCTATGATCACGAATCTAAATGGGCGCCTCTTATAGACAAGCTTGCTCTTCGATGTGACATGCGATAGGGACTTTATAGCCAGAGTGTCTGACTATGTCTATTTATTCTTAAAGAATATATTGCCACTGAATAGTCATTTAATCGCTATGAGGATAAACCTAACTTCTGCTTGGAAGGCCTTTCAATGATCTAGGATGCTAACATCCAAGAACTCGATACACACAATGCACTTCGTTTTCTCACCCAAATTCGAACCGTCGGTCTCTATAGTAAAATCCAATGAAAGAAGTATTTGGCTTGGCGGTACAGTAGTCTGCACTTGGATTTGTAATGTTTAAGAACTTGTACAGATTTTTATAAGGGACCACAGAGCCAGTTAGTATCTAGAAATAAAAAACAATGTCTTCAGCATGCTCTTAAAGCTGCTTAGCGAGTTCAACCTAATTGTTATGAGAGTTGCCTGTTGTTCTTGTAGAAGCTTGGTAGAAAGTCAATTTAAAGTGTTGGTATTGTCTCTTAAGGTTGTCGTTATAAGGTTGACTATGTTCCTTCTGACGCCTTCTAGAATACGACAGGTACACTGTTTTATAGTTGTTTTATAGATGGATGGTCTGTTACTGTTTAAACCATTGCCCTGTATAGCCAGAATGAGACAAAGGAATTGTGTCCGGAAACTTTTTACTGATGAAGGGTTTCGTATAGGATTTCTGAGTAATATCGAGAGTATTTTGCCTCCACACGAGCTTAATCGTTGAGGAGAAGTGATTCTTGAGATCTTAGATTTTCCAGTGAATTGCGTGAACTTACTCTTCCATGGATTAAATTCGAGTCAATTTTTTCTCTGCCACTTAAAAAGAATTTCGATTGCATCGATCTGGTGTGTGGTTTCAGTGGGGTTTCGGGGCATAGTGGAATATTTGGGTACGTGATGGCTAATATTGTAGCTATATTGGGATCCCACTTTGTAGGTAATGTGGTTGTTATTCAATCTGCCTATCACTTTAGACTAAAAAGAATTTAACTTAAGAAGATGCGGAGGCGCTGAGATGATAGATCAACATGTAGCCTTTGGTCGTATATTGCCAATGGTAGCACTAGCTTGTTGCAAGGTTTTAATAAGCTCAACGTGAGATTACATACATACACACAGACACACATAATTCATTACAAACCTTCAGCCAAGATTACGACCTAGCTTCCGACACCACTTATATTGTGTGTGTTAATTTTTTATGGCAATTTTTATTTTCTCTCAGAGTTTTTGCCAGAAATCTGCTGAGAGGAAGTCGCCGAAGCGATTGACAAATATTTTCATATTTTCATTTTGATATCTGACTTGAGGTTTGAACCGAGGCCTCACGTCTAATAAACCAAGACAATACCTACAAGACAAGCGATCTGCTATCTCTATAGACTTATTAGGGAGAAGGTGCAGGAGATGATTGATCAACATATAGCCTTTGGCCGTATATCGACGATGGTAGCGATAGCTTGTTGCAAGAACTTAATAAGTTCAATGTGAGATTGGTCACACGGTATTTTTTAAGAAGTACAGTGAGTGAAACGAATTTAGAATGGAAACCAGTTTGATTTTGTTGCAAGACTTTAATAAATTCAACGTGAGATTGGTCACAGTTTTTTTTTTTTGAGAAGTAAAGTGAGGTTAGATCACTGAAAAGAATCTAGAATGGCAACCAGTTGGACTTTTGCAGGTAAGGTTATGTGCGGATGAGTTGGAGTTGGAGACTCAAGAGCTTATGCTGTGTTACTGTCCAGCTCTTGGCCTACCAAAGAGGTATGATCTTCTGAGGTTTTTAATTGTAATTAAGTGAGATGATTTATTCGTCTTCTGTTGGCATTAACTTAGGTTATGTTCTTATTCTTTCTGTCTCAATCGCTATCTCAATTTGTTGCTTTTGAGTTTCTTTAGGACGATACAATGGGCCCGATACTTACTTTTTGATGCTTAAAAATTAAAAAATGCCGTTTTTTTTTTTGTTGTTTTATTTTTAAGATAGAGTATAGGAAGTGAAACATTGACATTGAGTTTATTTTAATTTCATTTTGTTGTTGGGTTTGTTTTGCTGAAATATTTTACAATTTTTTGTGTTTTTTTTTTTTAATTTATTTGTGGGTTTTCATAGAAAATTTGCTCAGAAAATGTTATTTTCTTCTGATATTTTTTTTTTTTTTTTTTTTTTTTAATAATAATAATTTTTTTTATTTTTTTTTTTATTGATACAATAATTATAATTTTCTATTGAGAACGTCAGTCTACAATTATTGTAAATATGTTTTCTTTGATAAAGATTTTTTGGTTTTTGTTGTATTTTGTATTTTTTGTTTTTAATAATTTTTTTTTATGTTTTTTAAATTTATAATAATAATATAATAATAATAATATATTAGAGGGGGGATTTTAAAGATAAATTTAACATTTATTTAATATTGTTTAATTTTATTTTTAATTTTTAAACTTTTTGGGTTCAATTCTTGTGGTTTTTTTTTCTTTTTCTTTTTCTTTCTTTCAATATAATCAAAAGCATAAAATTATGATTTTTATTGTCAATTTTTTATTACAAATTTCATTTTTTTTAAATAATTTTTTTTAAATAATTTTCTTTTTTTTAATTTTTGTTTTTACTTTACCAAGGGTACGTTTTTTGGATTTTAAAAATTTATTATTAAATTTTTATTTTTTAATATTTATTGTCATAATCTTTCTGGGGCTTTTTTTCTCCAAAAACATTTACTTTCTGTGTGAAAGAGCCCTAAAAAAATTATTGTCCTTTGATTTCAAGCAGCATTTTTTTCATTTTCTTTTTTGTTTTTGTTGTTTTAAATATAATATAATATTTTTGAATATATAATTATAAATTTATATTTATATTTATATATGTATGTTATATATATATTAAATACTTATTAAAAATTATTATTTTTTTTTGTTAATTTTTTTTAAAGAAAAAAATTATTGTCTTAAGGTTTCACTATGATACTTCTTCTTTCTTCTTTTTCTTTAGTTTTATAAATAATTTTTAATTTCTTTTTTATTATCAAAGTTAGGAATGTTTTTTGTTTTTAATATTGTCTTGGTCTTTTATTTTTATTTAGAAACAATTTTTAATTTTTTTAATTAAATTTCTTGTCATAAATAGCAGCCATTTTTTTTTATTTAAAAAAAGTCATGCAAAATTTCAATTTTTTTTTGAAACTGATTTTTCAATTTCCTTTTAATAATATTTAAATGTTTTTTTATTATTTATTTTTAATTTAAAATTTAATTTTATTTTTCATTTCCACTACTAATAATCATATGATATTATTGTCCAGATATGTATTAATTTTTATAATAAATATGTATATTTTTTTTGTTTTTGTTTTTGTTGTTTTGTAGTTTATAAAGATATGATAATATTGAGTGTGTAATAATTTTCAAACATTTCAGAAAACTTTTTTTTCTTTTTTTTTTCTACTAAAAAATATTTTTTTTTAAAGATTTTTTTTTTTAAATTTTTTTCTTAATAAATTTTTTTTTTATAATTTTTTATTGTTTTTTTTATTTTTTAATAACGATAATTATTGTCATGTCGTCGAAAACTACGTCGATGCATGGCTGTTATACGTGGTGGTGTGCCCCATGTATGCAAGGGACCATTCAATGCAGCTGGATGCCGTAAAATATTTGGTGTAGCCTTTGAATATGATGGCAAATAGTTGGTATTAATACTGCGCGAATGCTCTTCGGTTTGTACATATTTTGGCCAACGACCACGTATACCAGTTGCACCCCAATTAACAACGGGCCGAAATGGTAGGAAACATCGTTTACAAACGGCTGCGATGGGTTGACGCAGTCGCTCTGGTTGGGGGTAATACTCGACCTATTTTTTTTAAGATTAAACCAAATTATTTATTTCATTTTAACAACAAAAAACTCTTTCTTAATTTTAACAAAACATTTCTAATTTTTAATGAAAGTTTCTATGTGCACAAGAAGTAGAAAACGTCACATTTAGATAGACTCTAATTAAAATATACTGTTTATGCTTTATATTTTCCATACATACATACAATATGCGCTATTAATAAATACATATTCTTTATAAGCATTTTAAGACACATGCATTAGTTAAGATGTTAAAACTATTTAAACCCTAAACGTATCCACAGAAAAAAACTCAAAAGAATTTAGTTCTGCTAGAGATCCAAGCGTTACATTTAAATCAAAATTATTTACATTTTTTTAATGTTGATTTACAGTTAATAGCGTACACGTTGTGCTTTTTCCTACAACTACTACAAGTAACGTTAACGTTTATTCCATTTACAGTTCATTTATTTTCAGTTTGTCAACTTCGAGAACTTTACTGTTGATTTGTTATTGTTTTTCTTTTCTCTTCTACATAGTTTTTCTCTATTACCGTATTGTATGTTTGTTTTTATAGTTTTTTTTTTCATTGCATTGTAATATCGAAATTTTTTGTAGTACGTTTAGGGTTAAAATCGTTTCAAGTAAATAGTAGTAGCAGTAGCAGAAGTGTTAGCAGTAGTTTTGCAATAAGTAAAGTTTTGTTTTTTAATTAAAAATTCATAAAAAATGGAAGCACAATTTTGTCTGCCATTACACACAACATGTTTGACTTCATTTTGCATTTTATTTGTCATGTTAAAATAAAGAAATAAAGTTACTACGTTTACATAAGGACTAATATTGAAAAGAAAATATTTTTTAAAAAAGGCTGTTGAAAACAAAATTCAAGGATTCATGAATTCAATATGACAAGATAGAATTTTTTAAGCCTAAGTCATGTCCTGTGAATAGCACCACGTTTAAAGTATAGGAAACCACCTCAATGATGTTGACTTATTGATCCTAAAATCAGAATATAGATTAACGCTTCAGCAGGAACAGAATGTTAACAATCCTGATGTTCAAAGGATTTCGCACGAAAGTCTCTCTAAAATCAAACGCCACGCACCGAACGTCTTTTAAAAACCTGGACTTACAAATTACTTACGTAGTTAGTTTCGTTAGGTTTACAACCATGCTTCCCCCACAACTCATGTGTGTTAATTTTATCCATGAGCAGCGGGGCTTGCAGTTTAATGTTGACTCTGAAAGATAGATTTTTAGATTTTCGTGGCAGTCGTATTTATTCCTATGGATTTTGTCAAAAGATTGCTGTGAGCTGTGCTCGAGGTAGATCCACGGCCTCACATCTAATAAGCCAACACAATACCTACTAGACTTTGGATTCTTCTTAATATCCCTGTCTCCTACAAAAACATTCAGAATTGACCCCATTCAAGATATAAAAACGATTTTATCCCAATGAAGAGCTTCGTATAGACTGCTTGAACACTGCAGTGTATGTGCGATATCTGCAGCATTGTGGATTAGTTCCTGAAAATCTTCTGATATGTTCAAAGGACAACACGACGTCTATCCTCCTCTATAAATCGTGTATACTTCATAAGGCTTATTCAAAAATAGCTCTAAAATAGGGGTACTTAGAAATATCGTTAGTTATAGAGATGCTGATGAACTGACTAAAGCGAACATAGAGTTCACAAGTTCCGAACTGCTACCCATCATAATAAGTGTTTCAATTACCTCAATTAAACTAGATATACTACGGTCCACGTATAAGGAGGGTGCATGCAGTGTAACTAGCCTTTGTTGGACTAAGTTGGATAATGAGAAGAAATTGCCTTTTTGCTCTGGTTCCAATAGACAATTCTTACTTTGGAAGGCATGATAATAAGAGTGATCTTAATGTGGTCTTTAATCTACATAAGTTCTACCTTGGACCTAAAATCTCTTTCTTCTCTTCTATTAAATTGGAATAAAATCTCCAAATATTTATAATTTCTTGGAGATTTTTAAAAATCCTTGGTTTTACAGAAAATATTATACTTTGCAACTCTTACGAAGATGCTGAACGGTTAAAATACCGTTTCATTAAAGCATTTTGTGCTGTTGTTGAACATGCTGTTGCTCTAATGGTACTTGTCTACGCTGCTGAATTTATTTTCATATTCACCCCCTTAAGTAGGCAATACAATATGTTGCTTAAAGTAATAACAAATAAATGAAGTGTTAATACTTCCAATCAGAACACAAACACAAACAACAAACAACACAAGAGGGTTATTAACAGCACGAAAAAACATTAAGCAGAGATGGGAGTATTAAATTTCTTCCAATTTTTAAGAAGTCTTGAAACGTTTTTAAGAGTTTTTTTTCTAATTTTCTTGTTTTTTTTTTCTGTTAAAAAAATTTCCAAATTAGTTTTCCTTTTGCATGGCTTGCTTTTTGAGTTTGTGGTGGTTTTTAGGAGTGAACTTTAAAAAGAAAACTTTGTTTTAAAAATTTAAATAGAATTTCAGTTGAGTTGAATTAAGTTTCAGTCACTCATTCTCATTCATTTTCACTATCAAATTGCAATAAAACCTCAATTCTTTTTAAATTTCCGCTCTAAAGGGGAAATTATTTTGTTGTCGTCATTCGACTAACAACGTCATCACCATTGTCTTGTATAAAATCAACACCAGCAACAACATCATCACAACGATTTGTGTAGTCGTGACAGTGTTCCAAGTCAAATAATAAAAAAAAAAATTGGAAAGAAAACTTTTTGAATATTAAAAAAGAGAAGAACGAACTTCATACACGCTCACATGAAAGTTTTTTTTATTATTTGCGTAATAAATGGAAAAGTTTTTTAGGCAAATTGAAACAGTTAAAGAAGACATGTTTTGTTATGGGCTCACAAGGGACAACTTTTAAGTCTGAATGATGAGTTAAAAACGTGTCACAGACACGCAGCAGTAAATTGATAACAAAGAATGAAAAAAAGGAAGAAAAAAAATTAATTTTTCACTGCAATCAGGGAGAGAGTGAAATGCTGAGTAATGTTTTCCCGGAAACTATAATACATCAGGCCTCTCGCAAACGAAGCAGTTCATTTAATCAAGATACCAAGCAACCCCTGTGCTATAATCTACCATAACACTCCTTAGAAATATTCCATTCCTGCCCAAGAAGTTAACAATATTAAAAATTTTTTATCTTAAGTAGATAGGTCGTCCCTATCATACCCCAGGGGGTGTCAGCTTATAGCGGCTTTATGCAATATTACATGAATCGATGCTTTAAGACTGTTTGTCAAGCCTAAATCCACCGATTTAGGCATTTAGCACACAAGGATCTACTACAGTTAGACCTCGTGAGAGTGCCCCTGGGCTTAAAGGCTACAGTAATGCTCGACTTCTTATCCATCAAGTTACATTGTTTCACAATATTGAAGAGAGTTGTCCTAAAAGATCTTTGCCTTTGCTGTAGTTTATCACCAAGGCATTTTTAACTGCTGAATAGGACGTCAGAAGAATTCTCTCAAAATCTGCAATCATTCAGGAGCTTATCACCATTATAGTACGTTTCTTAAATGAATAACCTGGGTAACCACTCTATAAATAAAGCAATTAGTTTTCAATTTCCCTTACTCATCGCAAAAAGGCTCAACGACTTGATGTAATCTACAGCCTAATCGTTACATATTCCATCGAAAACCTCGTGTTATTCCTTAAGCAAGGGCCATGCAAATCTTCTCTGTATTCCGAAGCTGAACGGGAAAACATGAAGAGAGAATTAGTTGACTTGCTCATATGCTTAATTATTGCATGAACCGTGTTTTTGTCCGCCCAGAAGCCAATAACATTGATTTGAAGACTGAACATATGCATACTGTAGTCTATCAATCGATTTGACTTTCCAGAGAATGATGCGATATTTTAAATTTTAAACCTACATTTGCAATACCCTGTAATCTGTGGGGTGCCAAGTAGACATAAAAAGTAAAAAAAAAAATTTTTAATTTTGCACACGAAAGAGAAGAAGAAGAAGAAGAAGAGGCAAATGAAATGTTGTTTAAAGCACAGGAAATTAAATCAAATAAACTTAAATTGGAAAAACACAGTTACACAGTCATAAATAACAAAAAAACAAAAAAAAATGTAAAGGTGAGAAGAGATAAACAAAACAGAAAAAAAGAAAAGAAGAGAAAAAAAAATGGCCAACTGCTTAGAAACAGTTGCTGAAACCGTAGGGGATAAATGCCAAGGTTTATGCCATAAAAAGAAAATCACAATGAAGCCCAATAGTACGGCAACAGCAACAACAAAAGAAAAAAGAAAAAGAATTTAAATGAAGGAAAACAGGGAAAACTAGAATTTCTTTATTTAAAGGATATAAGAATTGTTAACATGTTTCCAAGAGAATGAAACAAAAAAAAAAAAAAGAAATAAAAAGAGATTGAAACACAAACACCCATACTATTGTAAACATACATACATACATACATACGCTGTAAATTAAAATGAAATTAAAAAAAACATGAAAAGGAAAACAAAAACGAAAGAGAAGAAAAAACTGAAAATTGTTTTTTTTTCAAAAAGCATAAGTGATACTATGACTAT
Source organism: Sarcophaga bullata (assembly GCA_005959815.1). Taxonomy (NCBI): domain Eukaryota; kingdom Metazoa; phylum Arthropoda; class Insecta; order Diptera; family Sarcophagidae; genus Sarcophaga; species Sarcophaga bullata. The sequence continues at coordinate 889,274 of QOCX01000012.1, forward strand.
GATGATTTACAAACACTTGCACACACACACACACACACATTAATACAATACATAAGCATACACTTGCTCTGTTAAAAAACATACATGCTGAACGTTAGTTCTCCTCTTTTACATACAAAATACTTCTTTCACTGGATGTTTGCATAGGGCTGCTGTGCTTTGTTTGTTTGTTTGTTTGTTTATTTCAGGAATTTACAAGCAAGCAAGAGGAAACGACGCATGTATTTGTTTTCTTTACTTCTTTAGCAAATAACATGTGTGTGTGCGTGTGTGTAAGTGTGTGGAGTGTGTGTGTAAAGTAAAGTTTACCAGGCAGGCAAAAGAAGACAGACATGTACATGCACTACTACATTTACATTTACAACATACACAACAGCTGCATTGTCATTAAAGCTCTTTTACTCTACATTTACATTCTCTGTCTCTCTCTCTCTCTGTCTCTCTCTCACTTTGTTTTGTTATTGTATTATTATTTTACGCTTATTGTTATTTGTTATTGCTATTGTTATTATTGTTATGTTATTCGTTATTGTTGTTGTTATTATTGTTGTATTGTTGTTTTTGTTTTCAAATATTCTTTCAATTTTTTTGTTTTTGTTTTTGTTTTTAAATTGTTTTTGTTTGTAAAATGACATTCAATACATGTATTCTCTCTCTCTCTCTCTGTTCTTATATTCGTCATTGTTATGCTCTATTTTGCATGCATGTATGTATAGATAACTGTTGTGTATTGTTGCGTAGTAATCGTTTGTTTTAAATGCTTCAAGTTTGAAATTAGTTTCGTGTGTATATTGTTTTGGTGTCCCTAGATTTCTTTTTAGTATGACGAATACCGGCAGAGACGTAATAATAAAAATTGTTTGCCAAGCATTCGTAGTAAATTATTATCGTTCTATAGGCATTACTGGGTAGTTAGGAAGATTTTGGTATCACAATGGGCCCTGTATGTGGCCTAAATGTATCTGCTCATACTCCTTGAGTGGATAGCCACTTCTATGTATGTACCCTACCTTATTCGAAGGGAGATTAAAATCCTACCTTCTTTTTGGGTATCTTCTAAAATAGAATTGAATTCTGAAGAAGGAGCTTGTTCCATCAATGTACACTTGAATCGCATGCCATGTAGTTGTAACACCTTATGAGGTGATATCTTCTTTCACAAACGGATCTACAATCTCTACAGTAATGGCCCGAATAAATACGAAATAGAAATTGATTTAAAATTTTCAAAATTTTTGGTTGTTTTGAGTCTGACAATAAAGCAAGACTTCTCCTCAATCATGGATTGTTAATGAGTTCGAGAGGCTGTTTTACATTCAAAATTGGGTTTGGATACCAGAAGAAATGCCATTGAAGATACAATTTAAGCCAGACACTAATTCCAACCATTTCTGTTAGTGAAGTGGCCTTTCCAATCGGAAGGTTTAACTTCCTCCGAAAAATTTTGTGTTTTTAAACATGAAAATCTGCCCTTAAGGCTGCTGTTAAAATAATTTCCAATAATTAAGGGACTCCGAACGACAAATATTGGGAAACTCTTCATGACAGTCGCGAGAGGCAGTTGCGTAGAAATAATTTTTCATATTTCGCTTTATTGAATATGTCTGGCCTGGGGTATGTATCCAGACCTTGCGTCCAATCAGCCAGCGCACTACCTAGGCTACGGCGACTACAAATAAAGAAATGTTTTCTTAATAATATTGTGTTTTCTTTCTTACTTTAGGTTGTTCTAGAACCTTCACTAGAAAACATTACTACACCGCATTTTTTGTGGCATATTTAAAGGCGCTATGAATTGTTTTTCAGAAAATTCTTTGGAATTACATTGTGTCTCTAAGAAAATTCTTTCGTGATCTGTTTGGAAAAAACAAATTTCATAATATTTTATGGTTGAACAATTTGAAACATTTTTTTTTAAATATTTCATAGCATATCTAAAGGGGTGAATGAAAATAATTTCTACAAATATTTGGCATTACGTCTCTGCATTTCAGAAAATTCTGTCATTGAATTTTTAAAACATTTTCTAGAAAAAAAGCAAGTTGCATCATTTGATGTTAAAAGTATGCATCATTTACATTTTGCCTAAGGTTATGCACATATTTTTGTTTGTTTTTAAATATGTTTGCTGTACAAATATATGTTAAATACTATAAAACTATTAAATTAAGTGCCTAAAATAATATAAAAACAGATTCAAATTCAAATCAATTCAATTGTTCGTGAAATTTAATTAACAGCCTAAAAGTAGGCTTTGTTTTGTAGGCCTTAATAAAGAAAAATGAAGTGTTAGTTTAGGATAATAAATGTTTTTTGTGGTTTGAGTGTGAAATACATTTCATGCTACAAATTTTATTTAAATACAGCTACTCTATTAAGCCATAGGAACGTTGCTTGGTTGCTTTTTTGAGATTTTTTTACACAAAAACTCAATCAATCAAACCATCAATCAATCAATCAATCAATCAATCAATTAATCAAATAATCAATACGGCAAACAACCACATCATGACAAACTTGGAAATTCGAAAACATTTCGTAACAAAAATTTAGAACGTGTTACAGGAAACGGAAATATTGAAAGAATTAGAGAAGTTAATAGGAGCAAGTAGTACAAGTACAAGTACAAGTAGTATTAGTAGTAGTATTAGAAGAAGAAGAAAACAGAACAGAAAAGATAGCACACAAATCACCGCCATTTACTCATACAAATTGCCTGGCACGTCCAGAACGACTAAAACGGCTTCCACCTACACCGGAACCAGTGGTGCTGCGCAATGCTCTGTACGAAGGTAGAAATCCCGAACGATATACCGCACCTATATGACGTTTAGCAGGCACTGGATAATGATCCTGCTCATTCATATTGTTTAAATCGTCGTGGTTATGAAAAGAATCATCATCAGCATCATCATCTTCATCTTGTTCATCTTCGGGTAAATCGGTAACTGCTAAGGTATTGTCCATATCATCTAAATCAGGATTTTGCAAGAGATGGCCATGTTTTAGGCCAAATAACTCAGGATCCTTGGAGGTGTCTATTGATGTTAATTTTTTATTTTTTTTTTTGGATATTGGTAGGGTAATGGTTGTTGTAGTTGTTGTTGTTTTTATTTGTTTACACATGTATTGTATATAGTAAATGTGTTATTAATTATTTAAAGCATACTTTTAGGCGTTTTTAAAATATAAATTTTGTTTTAATTTTAAATATTTGTTTTGTATTTACATTTCTGTTTATTTGTTGTTGTTGTTGTGTTTCTGTTTTTGCTTTTTAAGTTTCAAACTCACCTAAAAATCTTTTCTGGGCACGGCCATAATCCTCCCAATCCATATCGGCATAGGTGCCATAGTTCCAGTAATAGGCCAAGGGATCCACATAATTATTGTATACAGCGGGCAAGTAGACATCATCTTCGTCTCTTTTCTGTTGTATGCCGCCATGTACGGATGAGCCCTTAAGGGCACCGATATTACGTTTCTCGGCCATATTATTGTACATGCGAGAATTGTAACGTGCCACGGAGGCCAAATTACGTTTGGGCTCATTACGATTGCCCAGCATACCCAAACGGGCCATGGTAGCCAAGTTGCGTTTACCATTCTGTGGCAATTGGAAATCTCTAGCCAAGGTACCGATATTACGCTTGCCATAACCCATAAGGCTGCCAGAACGAGCCAAGGCACCAACATAACGTTTGTCCTCAGAACGTTGATCGCCATCGGGTACTATTTCCGGATCGGGTGTAGGCAACTGGCCATTTTTAGCCAAGGTAGCGAGGCTACGCTTAGCAGCAGCATTATTATTGTGATGCAATAAACCCTGAGCAGCTAAAGCAGCTACAGAACGTTTATCTTCCTCCAAGTAATCCAAATCATTGTTGAGGCTCTGCTCTTCGCCCTCTTCCAATTGGCGATCGCGTAATATATTGCGTAACTGTTGACGTAAAGAAGCGGCCTTAGGAAAGGAAGGAAGAGAAGTAAAAATATTCTTTTAAGAACTCCCAAAAGTAGGCAAAGGAAAAGTTTTCAAAATTTCAAAATTCTTTCTAAATATACTCACATGCATTTGATATTGGGGACTGGGATATACCAGCTGATTTACAATGGATTCCAATTCACAGGGTGAGACATTGGCCACATCATCGGTGGCTTTAACAGCTCGTGGATGTTGTAGCTATAAAGAGATACAAAGAAATGAATTTTTTTTTTTAAATAAAATTCCAGCCCAAGGAAACAAACAAAAGAATTGTGCTTAAAATAGAATTTTTTCTCTTTGAAATAAAACAAAAAAATATTGCCAAAACAACCACTAAAAATAACACAGCGAAAGCATTTAAATGAGATTTGTTCTTCTCTCTCTTTCCCCTAAACTGTATTCTCAAGTTGTTTTCTGTTTTTTGCTGTTAATTTTCTAAGCAAATTACTTGAGTTAATGAATTTATTTTAGTATGTGTTGCTCTATGACTTGAATTTTAAATGTGCTGCATAATTTTAGGGGATTAGTTGCCACACACAAAATAAATATAAAAACAAAGCCATTAACAAAAACTTTTGCATACTGTTAGGAGCTTAACATAATGAAATTTGCACTTAAACGTTAACAATCCATAAAAAGCAAACGCGAGAAAATTTTTTCCCATGGTTTAACTTAATTGAAAACAATTATAGTTTTTAGAATGAAAAAATTCCTGCTACAGGATTAAAAAATTTATGGAAAAATTTTATAAAAAGAAAAGAAATTTTGTTTAAAGAAATTTTAATGAAAACATAAAAAAAATTTGCTTTAAAAGAAAGTAAAACAATTAAGAATTTTGTAGCATACTTTTAAGCTTACGTTATGAAAAACTTTTTCTATTGTTGCTGTTGGAAAAAGAAAACATTTTTCTTTGTGTTGTCTATAGACAATGTCGAAGATAAGAATCTTAAAGAAAAGTTCGTAAAAATTTGTGGCATAATTTAGGGAGTAAATACTCACTCTCTTTTATACTTTTGTTGTCGAAACCATGTCTTGTTGTAGTTTAATTGAAAGAACATAAAAAGTCTTGGAAAGATTAACGAAAATAATTTATAACTTTATTAAAAAAGAGAACAAATTGTAACATACTTAACGGGGCTTAATTCAATAATGTTTGCTTATAAATTTCGTTGTTAACTTATCAGGCCACGTAATAAAATAATTGTGCTTTAAGCTTCCGATACAGGTGGACAGGTCTGACTAGACGACTGTAATGGCCAATTAGGTAAGAAAATAATGTTTAGTAAATAATGTTTAGTATCTACTGCTGTGGTCTTAAGGTGAATAGGCAGCTGGTTAAATATCCCTATTCGAGCCTTCGTAGGAGGTGTTCAGAGTTCAGTATTGATTACCAAATGGTATTTTGTTATTAAAGTCCAGCAAATATTTTAAAAGTTTTTAAATTTAAAGCATACATTAAGGAGCCTTATTTCATATACCATGATTTTAATAAAACAACAAAAAACAAATAATTTTCAGTATAAATCCTGTACGTATAGTTTTGATTATCACGTGCTGACTAACCTTAATTATATTCTGTATGATACATATTTTATCAATTTAATTAAAAACTAAAGCCTGCTTTTAGGCAATAAATCTATTAAATTTATTATCACTATCTTTTTTTGCTTCAAACATTATGCATATTTAATACATTTAGTACACTTTCCTATTGTTTTTGCAACGCTTAACGCCTAGTTCAACTAGACCTTAAAGCGTTTATGCAAATTAAAGCATGCTTGTAGGCGTTTTTAAACATACTAACAGTTTTATGGCTATATTTATACGCAAAATATTTGCAATATTTTTAAACACTCTTTTTGCAATTTTTGCTTAACTCTGGTATACATTTTGCCCCTGCATTATTCACTTGCTCTTCACCAGCATTAGCGTTAAAAGGAAATTTGCTTATAATCAGCTTTATTTTATGCACACTCATGAATTTTTGTTCTTTATTTTTTATTTTATGCTTTAATAAATATTTTTTTTTTTTTGCTATTATTAAAGCGACAGATAAAAAACTTTACTTCTTTCAAAATGACAACAAAAAAAAAAAGCCCAGAGAATGGCAAAGACATTGTAGGGAAAATTATTTTTCTTTGTCAAAGAAAGGTTTTTGAAGAAAAAGTACTTAAGCGGAGTCTGTAAAAGGTAAGGAAATTTAGTTTTCCTTTTGCTTTTCCAACATACTTTTTAAAAGCCTTTAAGTATGCTTTAAAAACCAACAACTGCAAAATACATTACCTTAGAGTATAGCATACATTAAGGGTTACATAATAATAATGTTTTCCAAAAACTAAAACTTATGCTTTTGGTTGAGAAAATATTTGTTTTCAAAGGAAAACCTGCGATTTTAAATATGTTCTGTTAATATTACTGAAGCCTTTACACGTTGAAGTTTAAAGGTTAAAAGCAATATGTAAAGTAAAGCATGCATTTAGGTAAGTGTTTTTAATTCAAAAGAAAATTCTTAAAACATATGCTGGTACATGTTTTACCCCCAAAATAAAAGGTTTCTCTTTTATTCTTTATACGTACAAACATGTACTCTCTTTTTGACATTCTTGCCTTTGTTGTATTTGTGCTCTCTGTAGCCCTCTATTATGCCTTTATCTGCGTTTGAAGGCGTTAAGAGGATGCTGGATAATGATAAAAAAAAGCCTTGGGCTTATTTAAACATTTTAGTGACAGATTTTCTAAAAGATTCTGTCAAGATAAACGAACTGAAAATTAATTTCAAAGAGTTGCCGGAGGATAAATGCGTCTTTGTTTGATAATAAGTTTAGATTTTACTGTGAGATAAATGTAAAGCATAAGTTAAGGGGTTTTTACAAAAGAAAGTTTAAGTTTACAGCTTCTTAACTCATGAGGAAAGTGAAATAAACGCCAAGTTATTTAAAGAAAAGTTTAAATTAAATATTAGCTTAGTATGGCTAAAATTAGATCAAAGATTTTAAATGTTAAAGTTATTGTCATATGAGAAACTAGGTCTATAATTCTGACTGAACGGTTGTAATGGCCAATTAAGTCTCCATGATTAATATTTACTTTAACAAAATTTTAATTAAGCCTAAAGTTATGCAATTATTTCATGTTACTGAAGATTCAATTTCAAATTAAATTTTAAATAAAATATCTTGTGAAACATTTTCGCTTGAAAAGGCATTTGAAAAGGGTAAAAAGTATTTCAAATGACTTTAATTTCTCACTTTTGAAATTGTATAAGAGATTTTATTTCAAAACACCTTAAGGTATGCAATAAAACATTGCAGTTATTCTTTTTTATTCTTAAAAGTTTTTTTTTAATTTCTTTTCTTATTTTCAGAAGCAAATTTGTTTTAATTTGAGCCATTCCAGGGAACCCTTGTTTAAAAGTTAATATTTAAGCAAATAATTTTTGGCAGTTGGCAATGCTTTAAATGTCTTTATTTGTTTTTATTGCTTTTGATAGCCTACTTTAAGGGCATAATTAACTTGTTTCGCTTTCAGTTCATATATTAAAAACTTATTTTTCTTTTTCTTTTACAACAGGTGTATTTGACATCCTTAACAAATAAAACCTTTTGCAATTGCTTCATTTCTCTCTGTTCTCCGCTCTCCTTTCTTTCCCCCCTTATAGTGACATTCTTTAATGGAATATTTTTTCCACCCTACGGCAAATACCAGAACTAATAAAATGTGTTATTTTAACAAGAGGAATTCCTGCTAAAGGGGGGACGGGGGAACGGGGATATAAAAAACTTTAGCAACCACTGTTACAGACTTACACGTTCCGAATGGACGGACAATCAGTTCGACGGACAAGTTTTATGAGATGCTTATTATCCTTTCACTTCATTTTTTCTCATTTTCTTCCCCAACCATAAAAGAAACGCATTTCAAAATAAAATAAAATCTCCACTACAATATGAAAGAAAATCATTAGTTGTAAGATATATTGTTTTTTTACACTCCTCTCCTCTCTCTCTCTTCTGCATACTTTGGGGCGAGAGAAAAAAGAACAGACATTTTTTAAATGCATTGTTCAGTAGAGTAGTTCTGTTATAAGTTGTTTACAAACAATGGATATGATTTTTTATTATAAAATATCTGCTTAAACTTAAACAGTGAAACCTCCGAGCAAAGGACATGTTTAATACAAGACAACAATCGTTTTTAAAGCATACTTTCAGGCTTGTTTGTTATGTATTCTTGGAAAAAACACTACAAAAGTTGATTTTTCACATATTAACTGAACGTTTTGTTTTATTTCTTTTGAAGCTGGAAAAAAACTCATGTTTTTCCTCTCTTTATTGGATATGTACGCTTATGTACGTGTGTTATACTTGTTTGGGGTGGAAGTTTATTATATTTAAAGTATTTAAATAAATCGCTTTTTCCACTTACTTACTTGCTTATATGCTGAGTTACTTACAGCTGTAAATTGTTTGTAAGCCGTTAATTTTTAGTTTCATTTTTATAACTTATCTTATACTCTTTGTTTTTTGGGGGGAATGAGAATGAGATACAGAATTCATTAATAAAATCTGAAATCTTTAAAGGAATTTAAAAAGTATTGTAAATTGCAGAGCAGCATATTTCAAAGCAAATTAGCAATAAATTACTGCATACTTTAGGACTTCAATGCTCTGCAACAAATATCCAAAAATTTACCCACAAATTTACTCACAATTTGTAAACCACAATCAGTAAACAATTCATTCATATTCCGCAATTTATTTTAAAAACTTTCTATTTTTATAAACCATGTCCGTTTAAAACAATTTTGTGGAAATAACGAGAGAAATTATTTTCAAAATAGTTGCATACACTACGGCCACTAACAAAAGTTTTACCTACTTTATGGCAGTTATGGTAAATTATTGATAAAAACTCGTGCAAATATTTTGAGAAATTAAAAACAAAATATTGTGCATACATTTGGATAAACCACTGATAAATATGTTGCATACTTTTAAGCTAATTATGGTGATATTTGTTGAAAGAGATTTGTATTAAAAAAATTGAAAATATTTAATCTTCTGGACTTTTAGTAAGTTCAACTACTATTCTTCAGTAGAAGAAAGTGGACCTGAACGTGTATAAATACAAATTGACTGTCCTATTTGCGTATACTTGGTATCTCATTCTCCATTATTTTTTGTGCGTATGGTTTTTAAGAAATCTTCCAAAATCTTTAATATACTTTAAGAAGCTTAAAAATATTTCATTTTCATAATTCACAAATAATAATGTTTCCATGCTGCTTAACTTAGCAAAAAAGTATTAAGAGTATATTATTTTGTTGCATATTTATAGGATTAAAGAATATAATTTATTTGAAAAACAAATTAAACTAAAAAATATTTCTAAATAGTGTGCTTAAGTTGTACACTTTTCTGATGCAAGCATATTACCAGGAATGAAGTTCACTTTCTGCACTCTTCTCAACTAAAGCATATTTTTAGGAATTTGAAGAAAAAATCGAGAATTTTTATTTATTTTCTCATTTAAATTCCTTTAGTAGTAGCAAATGCAAAAAAAAGAATTTGAAGTAAATGAAAGAGTGTTTAAAGAATTTTTTTCAAAACAAAAATGCAGCACACTTTAAGGGAATTTATAACTTTGCTCTTATTTAGTAACAAAATATGTTTACGATGTATAAAGATTCGAAGAAAATATTTTTTTAAAACAGTTTTAGGTGCTGGCAGTAAACAATACTTTGTAAAATTTTTCTTATAAAATAAGGATTAAAAATATCTTGTGGCATAGTTTAAGGAATTTGAAATTTAAAAATTCCAGAATTAAATTAAATTCAATGGCATCAAATTATAATTGAAATTTATTCTAGATTTGAAAAAGAAAATACAATAAATTTGTATAAGAAATTACAAATTCATGGCCTACTTTAAGGCATAAGTTTTAGTCGTCCATAAAAGTTTTATTGTTTCCTTAGAATTTATAAATTTAATTTAACTTTCTTTTGAACAAACAGCGTGTTGTTTTTGAATTATTTTTATATTAAAACAACTGAGGGTATGCAAATGAAGGCTTTTATTCAGGAAAACTATATTATTTTTCTTAGGAATTGAAACTGGATGTTATTTTTTAATTTCTATTATGTTGTTAATAGAGAGTAATCCAACCGCCGTTCCGGCAGTCAGCTGTATAGTGTCATTCGTTTGAAGTGTTACGTTTGTGACTACGAATATGAATCGTTTAACAACTTATGGTGCAGCATAGCTTGAGGCGTAAATACAATATATTGTTTTAAATTAAATTTAGCCTAAAAATAGTCTTTGATTGTGTTTAAAACAATTTCCTTTTGTTTAAAACAATAACAAGATTTCGTGGAATAAAATAAAATAAAAATTTATTGCATACTTTTAGTCAGTTTGTATAAACTCAATATGGTCTATTTAAAAGCTGCTTTCGTTCATGTTTCAAAGAGATAAAACAATAATTTAAAACTAGTAGGCCATATGGAAATTAAAACTGTAAATAGTAGGCCATGAAATTTTAAAAAGAATGGCTTAATTTATAACATACTAAAAGGGGTTGCAATATGGCATTAAGAAAAAAACAAAAATTTTAATTTATTACCCCACACCAAGACCATAATGGCTTAGTTTTTAAATCATTGAAAATGAAAACTTATTTAAAGCATATTCTAAGGGGTTTTACAAATTCTTTGAAGGACACACTCTAAAATAATTTAATAATATCTTCATTAATTTCTAATTAGCATTCATACAAATTTATATAAATTTAATAAAAACCCTACTTATTGTTAATTTGTCTACTTGGTAAGCCTTTGCTAACTCATTTAATGTCTTTATTAAATTCCAATATTTGCTGTAAAAAGGCCAAACACATGTTGCCAATTATAATTTGCTGCATATTTTAAGGTTAAAGCAATTAATTTCAAATTTCTAACAAACAGGAAACTTTTTCTGCTGGTAGTTATGAAGTCATCAATCATAGTTGTGTTGAATAAGTTCATCACAATCATAATTAAGTGTAATAATTTGGTGAAAATAATTAGTCTACTTTTGGGCAAAGCCAATTAAAAGCTTGTTTTAATATTATCTAAAAAATAAAGCATACCATTAGGGTTGTAAATGGAAAATATAATAAAAATTTATTTACAAGCGCAAGCGTTCATTAAATTGTAATTTGGAAGAAACGAATTTTCAAAGATCTACCCTGTTGACTACGAGAGCTACAATTTTAGTACAGGCTCTTGGCTTTTTTGATATTTGCCTCTTTTTTTAGCTTTTTTTGTAATAAACAACTAACTTTTATGCATTAAAAATAGATTTTCTTTTGCTACTTCATGCATCTGTCATGTAACTGACTATGGAATTAAAAAGATATTAAAGTCTATTTTTAGGTGTCCTAATTTCTATTAAAAAGAATATCTCCACACATGATTCTGCTAATTTTGTTTTCAAGATTTTCCAAAACATTTTTTATACAGCTGCCATGTGACTGTCCATAGATTCATAAAAAATTTAAAGCATATTTTTAGATGCTTAACTTTGTTTAACACTTCTTTTTTAACAGTTTAAATATAGAATTTTTGTAGTACCAGCTGCCATGTGTCTGGCTTTTTAATCTCTTTTTATACCTTAATATTCGATTGCTTTTTTAGTCTGTCAAAATTTAAAGCACACTGTTAGGTGCTTAATTCTCTATCTTAAAGGTTATTTATTTTGTCTCAATGGGAACTTAAAATACATGTACTTTGTCATTCTCAATACCATATAATGAGTGTTTTCATTCAGATTCCATGTGACTGGTTATTTAATCTTTAATAATCGAAGCATATTTTTTGGGGTTGAATTTAATGTTTTTAAAGTTACACAAAAATTTAAAAGTCATTGAAAAGCAAAGCAGAATCAATAACTTTCAGTCAATATAAAATTTTCCAGTTTATTTTAAGGTTTTTATAGGCAGTATAATTTAAAGCATATTTTTAGGTGCTATGAAAATGTATTTAAAAATGGTTTCTAACTCCTAAAACAATCTCTCATCTTTATGATATTGTAATGAATAATAAATTATTTTATGTGCCTATCAAATGACTGGCTATTTAATGTTTAACAATTTAAAGCATATTTTCAGGTTTGAGATTTTGGTGTAGAAAAAATAACATTAAAATTTAAAAGGCATTGAAAATCGTGATAAAATCCACAAGTTAAATTTCATAAAAATTTATTTAAGATGCTTTTGTTTTTAATTTTTAAGGTATGTTTTTAGGAGCTTATAAATGATTCAACAGTTTATTTAGTCATTACTTTTGGAACCATAAAGTAATTTTTTATGAAGATTTTATTATAAAAAATTAGAATAATTACAAGCAGAACAAAGATTGGGGCACACTTTGTTTGCCTAAAAGTAGACTTTACATAAGAAATGTATTTTAAAAATAAATTTTATTTTGTTTTTATAATTTGTTTGATTTTTTCAATAGATTCTTAGTTCCTGGGTTTGTTTATTTGACTAATTTTAAAGCACACTTCAAGGACGAAATGTTTACTGAAAACCAACAATTTTCTTCAATTAACCGTAAAATTTTTACAAGAACATTTCCATTTAAATTTGCCTTTCATTTGAAAAATAAATAAAAAATAAATTTACAAATAAAAGGAATTTTGCAAAAAAGAATTGTATATCCCCAGGCGGGAGAAAAATATAAAACCATAAATTTAAGCCTATTTTAAGGCTTAACATAATTTTCAAAGGTCAATTACAGATAAAAAATATCCTAGAAATACCTATAAAACATTCAGCCTTTTCTGATGAAAACACGCCTAAAGAAATTTATTTTTGTTTGCACCTTAACATAGACAATAATTGGGTTCAGCTTTAAAGGCTGATGTCATACATTTAAGAGACCACTGGAATAATATTAAAGCCTTTTTGGTCAAACTATTCTTGTTTTTGATTTTATGCTAAACTTTAAAGAGTTTGGAAATATTTTTTGCAGTAAAGTATGCTGTAAATTCTTTTTATTTCTAATGAAATTCTATTTCAAATATTTTTTTATTTGCTTTTAATTTAAATATTTTTTATTTTGTATAAATTTTCTTTGTAAAACTCAAATATCTTTATAAGGCCTTAAGGTATGCTACATTTTTATGTATTTTTATGTCTAAACATATGCCACCTTAGAATTTCATTAGTTTTGAGAAAGGTATTGTTAGATTTTGGTTGCCAAATAATGGCCCATAATAAGAAATTCCTTGTGCCTTGAAGTATGCTATAAATTTTTATCAAATAAACTTACAAGTTATATTCACTAGTACTGTTATGGATATGTATTGGAAAAATATATATGTAAAGGCCAAAAAGAGGGATAGTGTAGGTGTCTTAGAATTTTGTATATATTTGTTGCTTCGCCTAAAGGTATGCCATACTATTTATTGCTAAAATACAAACCTTTTTATATACTCTGGTCTGTTTCGTAGTTTTAATCTTTGTTTTCAATAAGAATTAACATTTTTAGTACAAAATAGTGAAAATCTTTACAAAATTTAATTGAATTTTATTCTTTTCTCTACAGACTGAAAGTATGCTACAATTTTTAAATTATTTAAATACAAAAAGAGTTGAACACCAAATATTGATTTTTAAAACCTTAAATTAGTTTCCTTTTTAATACGTTTTTATTTCTCAAATTTTTATCTCTCATGACACCCTCAGATGTCAAATACTTAAATCGCATGCCAAGTGCTTAAACAAGAATTTCAATCGGACATTTATTTGCTCTTGCAATTTCCTACTCTCGCTTATCATGCTGTCACAACCACTAACACTAACACAGTTTCCATCACATAGTGATTAAATATACATACATAGACAACATGACTGTCAGTACTGTTGTTGTTGTTGTTGTTGTTGTTCGTTTATTGTACACGAAAAGAAAATTGTTTTCTTCGCCATGAATTATAATTAAACGAACAGAAATAAACATTTCATCTTAAGTATGTGCATGTGTAAGTGCTATGCCTGCTTGATCAATGTTTACAAATAGCAGATAAGCATAAGGGCATGAGAGACAGAGAGAGAGAGAGAATATTAACAATTTCTTGTTTTCATTTGTTTTGCGAAAAGAAATACAAACAACAGCATGAAATTGAATGACCTGTGGCCGCACTGCTTGCGGTAGCCGTAGCGAATTACTTCAACTTTACCGTTAGAGAAATTTTATTTCTCTTATAAGCCTTAAAGGGCAACAGTAGCGGCAGCATTTATAATAACAACAACATAAAAAATATTTGTTACTGAAACTATACACAGCAAGTATTTACTTACACTGTTGCTTTGCTCGAGTTGTGAGTAACAAATAAAGATTTTCTTTATAATTTATAGCATACTGTAAGGAGTAGGCTTTAATAGTAAAAAAATCTGTTCCTTAAGTAATAAATTTGTTTAAAAATCTCCCAGCGAAAATGAAAATTACCTCAGTTACCATAGCCCAAAGGCGAATTTTCTGTTTCAAATTTTTGCCGCTTCATAAATTTTTTTCTGTTGCCATTTTAATAAGGCTTTTGGAAATAATGTTGTAGTTGTTGTTTTCCTTTGTGTGTGCTTGTAATTTTATGAATAGCCTTTACAGACATCAATAGCATTGAAATGTTTACCTTAAAGTAGGCAGCACTAAAATAATTTATTGTTTTGCATGTGTCGCAAGCAAAGCAAAGCTGATAAAATATTTCTCATGAACAATAAAAGTAAAATTAAAAGTTTTCTAAGGGCAAAAATTAATTGAAAATATTTTTTTGTTGTTGTTCGCAGCAACTAATTATGTTGGAAATCTGAAAAAATATTAAAATATCTGCTTTAGACTTTAATGATTATGAAATGAATTTTATTTTACAGGGTAAATTTAATTAAAGAAATAAATCGTTTAGTTTTCAGTTTTTTATTTTGGGAAAATGTAAAAAAAAACGTTGAAAACATTATTTCACAAACTTTTAAAGTCTACTTTTAGGTAAAAAAAAATGAGTCTAAAGTTATGAATAATTGATATTCACAAAATTTTATATTCCAAAGACCTTTATAAAAAGGTATAAGAAACATAAAAAATTAGTGCCTACTTTTAGGCCAATAAAACTAAAAATTATTATAATATACTTCAAGGCTTGAAATTAAAATCATTTAATTGCTTTTAATTACACATTAAGCTGATAATCAACTACATTACATCGTTATACCTTTACTTTGTTAAAAATCCTTGCAGTGGAAATAATTTTTACAACAAAATTTAATTATTTTTTAATTTGAATTTATTTTTCAACTTTTTTTTCTGTGCAGCCACGGAAAGAAGGAAGAACTATAATTTTCATTTTGTTAAACGTTTTTCGTTACTAATTGCTGTGCCATTCGTATGCATTGCATATCACGCTAATGTTGTTTGTTAAATTAAATGTAGCGTAACGTACATACATTTAGGCGCACTGGGAGAAAAAGAGTTAACCATGAGAAGAAGAATTATAATTAATAATTCGTAAATATCGTATGTGAAAATAACCACAAAGGAAATCATTTTAATGAACTCT
Source organism: Sarcophaga bullata (assembly GCA_005959815.1). Classification (NCBI taxonomy): domain Eukaryota; kingdom Metazoa; phylum Arthropoda; class Insecta; order Diptera; family Sarcophagidae; genus Sarcophaga; species Sarcophaga bullata. The sequence goes on from QOCX01000012.1 coordinate 904,838, forward strand.
AAGAAATTCATAAAATAACGAAGAAAATAAATTGAAATAAAATATGAGGCAAGTATATAGGCGCTTGTGTGATCTGAAAACAGGCTTTGGTAAATAAACTAAAACTCTTCAAGCCTGTAAATACCGTTGCCTTGTGGACAACTTATTCATGCCTACTATAGCAAGTTGATAAGCTATAGGAGTACTCTACAACCAGGCAGTCTTATTGGGCAGACATAAAACTCCGCAAAAGTTTATCAAAGGAGTCGTCGCATATGCAATCAAGCTCAAACCTAAAATCGCCGCCAGAAATCACAAAAATTGCCACAGCCAGAGATACAATACAGTGGTCAGGGAGGCAGAGAGGTATCTAAAGAGAGCCCTTAGAAGGAAATTTCATAGAATCTGTCGATTTCAGATTCTGCAGAATTCCCAAAGCAGACTATTGACCTCCAGAGGAATGTTTTTTTCTATGAGATCTTCTATTAAGATTGGTTTAGAGCAAGGTATAGTCTGGAGATCCTCGGATAGGATAGAGGGAATTGCCCAGAGTGACAATTACAATTTCATCAATATACCTAAAAGTATACTTTAATTTCAATGGGACACCCTTACAACTGTCCATATATAGTATGGCTGTATAACAATTTACCCATGAAAACTCTCTCTCTTTCTCATTGTTACTGTTACCACATTTGCCACTTGGCTTTAATAGTTAAACAATCCCGTTATAATGCCACACACAATTGGTAATCGTTATAGACACTGAAACATGGCCAGGCACGTTCAAATTTATGCAAAATGAATATTTCAATGCTTTTTTGTTCTTCTGTTTTTTTTTCTTCCTTTGTCGTTCGTTAGGCGGCATTATACAGAAGAAAAATAGATTTTTTTTATTAAAAATAACACAACAATAATCATAATAATAATAATAATATTTTAACAAACAAATATTTATTGTAATCATAGACCAACAATAACAACAACAAAAACAATCATAACAATTAAAAAAACAATGGCCACAGTTAATAATTGGTTGGTCGTAAATCAAAGTATTTATTGTGGTTTTAATTGTAAGCCTTTTAATATGCTTTAATAGTTTTATAAAGCCGATTAATTAAATACAGAAATTTTATTTTATTTTAAATAAATACATTAAAATACGTAAATATGCAAATAAATGGTTATTAAAAATACCTAAAAGTATGCTTTAATAAAACTGAAATATTTAAATCTGTTAAAACAGTTTATAAAATATTAAAAGAATCTCAATGAGTACACATAAACTGAAATAAAATCCAATTTGATGTTTAAGTTAAAAATTGTTGCATATTTCAAGGCATAAAATAATAGTTCTGTAATATAAACGATTTCTTCAAGACAAAGTAAGTATTATGATTCATTGTATAACATTTTAGGTTCATTTCATGTTGGCCTTTACGTGGCAATTTAATTCCTTACAATACTGGCAATCTATATTCCTTGTTCATACGCTGGCACAAGCACAATTGAATTCCAATCAGTTGCATTTACACGATACACAAAACACAAAATATACTCACACGTACTCAACTGGATGGGTATTTGTTACACTTCACTTAACGAATTTAATTTGAAATCGAATTTTCCTGTTTGTGTTGCTGAAACTGTGTGAAACTTGTGAAATTTCACAAAATAAACTATAAAACTCCTACAACTAGGCAACATTTTGTATTGATTGAATTTGAAAAATGTTAAATGAAAACGTGAAGTGCACAGGGAAATGAAAAAAATGAAATGAAAAAAATCCAGGCAACAATTTTTAAGCAATTGCTCTGAAGGGCGTGGCATAAACTAAAGAAGAATAAAAAATATTAAAGTATGCTTTCAGGCCGCTATTATAAAAACTAATAAAAGCAATGAAAAGCCCTAAAAGTGTTTAGGAAGCTTCAAGAACCTTTTTAGAGCCATTTAAGCCCCTAAAAGTATACTGAAGTTGAATAAATGTAAACAATGTTACAGAAATATTGCTTAGTCTTATTAAAGTAATAAACCCTCAAAAATATGCTTCAAATTTCTTTTATTGAATTTTTTTTATTTTATATTTAGATCTGAAGAGTCAACAAGAATTATACGAAAATTATAACTAAAGCTACATAACAAACTTTACCATTTTTAAAACCCCAGAAGTATGCCATGGTTTTGGAAATTCATTACATTTTTTAATGCCTTTAACGGAATATTTGCCATCAAATAAAATATTTCCTTTCAGAAAACATATATTAAATGTTTTAAAAAGGCCTCCAAACGGATTTTCTTTAATATTTTCTTATTTATTTCCAATTCACTGTCTACTTATAGGATTTTACAAAATAAGCCAAATATTTTACAAGTGTTTTGGAATTTTAACAAGACTCTACTTAACATTCTTATTGTTCTTATTGTTATTGCTACAAAGCAATACAGAAAATGTTAAACATTGACCTTTAAGCATGAGATATCCAAAAGATTTTCATTTTATAGCATACTTAAAGGCATTTTGTTCTGATTACAATACATTGGCATTTAAAAGCAATGAACACTAAAATGTTATTGTTATTATTTTCTACATAATAACATCAATAACATGGCTATGCTTTAAGAATTGTTCCGAAATCTTACAGATTACTTGGACAAACATGTTTTTATATTTTATAGCCTACTTTAAGGTAAAATAATATGTTTTAAATAAATATTGTTTGTTCAATTTACTTCATTTGCATATTTCTTAAACATAATAAAGAAAACATGACATTAAAACAACTTTCTGTTGATGATGTTTAGAGTTGTTTGGGCAACATGATGTGTTAAACTGTCAAACTGTTGTGGCCTAATTTAAGGCTTATAAATTTATAAGTGCAAGTCAATTAGTTGTTGGCAAAACAAATTAATTAACAAATTCATTACAGATTATATCAACAAAGTTTTTATAATTTGGAATGAGTTTCAAATTAAAAAATTTAACATACTTTTAGGTTATTTAAGTACAAAAACAAATATTAAATTTAATTATTTCAATAACAAAAATTATTTGTATTTACGCTAACTATACTTGATTGAGAATTTGGCAATTTTGTTTAAATTTTGAACATTTATAGCATACTTTTAGGTGCTTTAGAATTGAGGGAAAATTCTAAAACTAACATACAAAATTCTTTTGCATTTATTCGATCAATATTTAGTGTGCAATAATAATGTTTTTGTTTAAATTTAAACAATTTGAAATGTGTAGCATACTTTTGGGGTTTTAAAAAGCAATTATACCCAGAAATAGTTTAAAATTTTAAGTAATTGGTATCGTTTAGTGACTAATTTTAATGCGATGATATATTTTTGCCTAAAGTATGCTTTATTTACTGCAAATATCAAGCAAACTATCGGTAGTCAGAGAGCAATGGAAATTTTTTATGAACAAATTTCTCAAGTAATTTAATTTGGTAAATTGGAAATATTTAACTGGGAAATTAATAAAAATTTAAAACCTTTAGTATCATTAAAACTAGAATTTCAAAGCAATACTCATTCTGTTCAATATATTTAATTTAATTTGAAATAATTTAATTAAAAATTAATTAAAATTAAATTGTGGTTTTTAAACAAATGCCGTTACAAAAGCATTAAATTGTATAAAAAAAATTTTTCTAAAAAAAAAATTTATTTTTAGATGTCAAAAAAAAAAACCAAATAACGCACATATTTAGTTGCCATTAAATTTCAAGGCTTTCTACCAAAATATCAGCAGAAAAAAAGGAAACAAATTTAGGAAAAAAAAATTTTAATAATGTTGCCACAAAATAAGCCACAATATTTGCTGTACTAATAACGAGCATCAGAAAAAAAAAGCACCCAAAAAGAAAAAAAAAACGAGAAAATATATAGGAAAACATAAATTTTTCCATAGATTAGATGGTTTTTCTTTTTTTTCATTTTTCATTTTCTTTTTAGTGTGGCAAATTCAACACCCTTATCATTATTTTTCAACAGATTTCCATGTGAGTACAAACACATGCAAATATAACACATAACTGGGGGAAAAAAACAAAAACTGTTGCCTACTTTTGGTATACAAGCCAAAAATTGGTAGAAAAAAAATTGAATAATTTTGTGGGTCTTCCAACATCCTGTTGCTTATTTTTTCCTTTTTTTTTCTCTCTCTCTCTCTCTCACTCTCACACACTCTCTTTTTGCCGTTTTATGGCCTGTAAAACGGAAAAACAAGCCAAAACTCCTTTCCCTGACTCCACTATACTGTCTTGTAAAAGAGAAACAATGTTTACACTGTATGTGTACGTGTGTTAAATATACGTATGTGTGTGTGTGTGTCTTAAAGCTATATTACGACCATACATTCGCATACACAAACACATAAAAAACCGTAGTGTTTTGTAGAGATAAACAACTTGTTTTCTAAGCAAATTATTCTAAGGCGGCTGAGATGTCTGAAGCAGAAGGGAAATAGATATTGTGATAAAGATATAGAATAAGTAAAGTGAAGTGAAGTGGGAAATAGTGTTGAAGATTTGTCGAATTGCCATTAAAGAACTTATTGAGGACTATGATAGCTTAGTTGCCTTATGACCACCAACATTCCAGATAACGACGTGAGAATTGTTTGAAAACAGACAGAACCTGAGCCTCCACATAATGTATTCAGCGCCGTTGTAAATTCTAAATAAGTCGCTCGGTGAAGTTTCTCCCAGCAATAAGGAGTTGATATTTGTTGCACACCTAAAAGTATCCTGAAAATTAAATAGTTCAGCCATGGGCAGTTAACAACATAGGATTAAAAAAATAGACAAGGTTTCTGAAGGCACCCTGAAGACTACTCATTCCCTTAATAGGGAATCAATGCCATTGATTTCGAAAATGTAGGAGGAGGTGTCCTTATGATTTGTAAGTACCTTGCTTAAGTAACTATATTGAGAAAACAAAAATCCAGTAGAGCGCAGTTAAACATAGTAGCGATCGCGAGATTGCTATCAAATCAGTGAAAGTGACAGAACACGAGGGCATCTACAATGAGAAACACGCAGCTGTGATAACAATATTGCTCTCTAATCGGGCAGGGAAGACTGTCAATTTGTTTCCATGCTTGTAGGTAAATTATTTCAAAATACAGGAGTGGCAGATGATAAGAACGGACATCGATAATAAGATCTCACTACTCTATAGAGACTACGCCTGACTCTCGGTTTATTACGAAGCATTTTGATTTTTTGACCTCCAGCCCTATAAAGCCTAATTTAAACATCACATAAAACCATCTGAGTATTCCGAATGACGCAGACGCGTTAATTGGATGGTAGAGTAACAGGCTTGCATTTCCTAACAATATTGTCTTCAACAATGGATTCATTTTTCACTCGTGGGCTACAAAAACAAATAAAATTGTGACATATGAGGTTCGAATGTCCGAAAAGTGATTGAGAAAAAGCCCTTACAGCCAGAAAAAATTACAATTTAGAGTGCATTATACACATACAATCCTTCTGTCTGGATTATGGACCTAGTTTCTTACACCACTTATATTGTGTGCGTTAATTTTATGCATAAGTGGCCAGAGCTACAGCTTAAAGTCGACTGCGAAAGACAGATTTTTTGAGAAACTTTATGGCAATTTAATTTCACTCTCAGAGAGTTTTTCCCAGAAATCTGCTGAGAGGAAGTCGCCGAGGAAATATTTTTTCATATAGCGTTCTGATATCTAACCTGGAGTTTGAACCGTGGCCTTACGGTCTAATAAGCCAACACACTGCCTACTAGACTAAGGCGACTTCAGTGAGTGAATTATGGTTATTCATCGCATTTTTGTGCCTTTCTTTTATCTGACTCTTGAAGAACAGTTAACATCAACATAGAACACTTAGAGTCAATATTTTTTGGCCTGCAATTGAAGGTTAAGATCCTCAAGGTAAGTTGTGTCAACCAGGCGCTGTCAAGTGCCACTTAATGTGATAGATTTTAGCTTTATTGGCAAATCAAACACATTTGCATACGATGTATTGAGTATTTCGATAACTTTTAAAAAGAAATCGCTTTTGAAAACATTTTGGAAGAAGTATTGTACTTTTTTTTGGTACCTTTTTCATGCACCGTTTTTAAAAAGTACTTCAAAAAAGTACTTTTTTTTGAAAAAAAAAGCAAATGTCTTAAATGTCTTAAAAAATATTTTTTCCTTAAATTTTCCTTTTTTATGATTTATTGTGTATTTTTAAATTCTGTTTGAGACATATTGTCCTTATGATTGAACATATCCTGCCAGAATTATATGGTTGAACGAATTTGCCTGACCGTATTCTTATTATATTTTTTTATGGGAAAATACAATAGCAAATCGTATATAAAAAAAAATAAAAAAAAATAAAAAAAAAAATAAACGATAATTGATGTTATCGATGTGACAAAAGGTTTTATTATGTGGCCTTGTAGGGCCTTGTAGGAGAACAACAACCGCAATACCAATAACAGAACTTGAATTATGATTAGAAAAGTTGTTCATTTTTAGGCTTAATTTGTTTTTAAATTGAAATCCTTGGCATTATATTGGCTGCCATAGAAGATTTATTAACAATTTATTAACAGCTCCTCAAACTTGTTCAATTGTTGTTGTTTTACTGTTGATTTTGTGGTTGAATATTGTTAATAAAGAGAAAAGAATAGAAATGAAAAAGAAATGATTAAATTGAGAATATCAAATATTAATAATGGATTGACATGACATTTTGTGGCTGTTGAAATATTATTATGATTTTCCCCTCTCTCTCTCTCACACTCTCTCTCTCTCTCTATCTCTTTCTCTCTCACTCTCTCTCTCTCTCGTATTATTTTTATTTACAATATATTGTGCGTGTTATTGTTATTACAAATCAACTAAATATGCTTCTTTTTCTTGTTGTTATTATTGTTATTTATTATTGTTGTAGTGTAGGAGGGTTGTTCAATTTATAATAAAAAAAACAAAAAAAAAACAAACAAAAAAAAAATAAAAAATTATTATAGAATTGAGCCATTGTTGATCATCAATTGAAGGGATTTGTATTGAATTGAATTCAATGTCGTACATGACGTATGATTGATATTAATTGTGTTACTTTGTTCGACATAAAGCATACGCCAAGGGGTATTTACTTTTTAGAGGAAAGAGTAAAAATAAGTGTTGAACGCAAAACTAAGCATTTAATGGAGGAGATTAATGGATAATAATTGATTATTTTTGTGATTCAGTTTCAGTAATTAGAAATTGGGAAATTATTATTAAAAATTGCATTTTTTTTACATACGTGGGCGGTTCTAATAATAGAACAAACAAATCAGAGAATGGAAAATGGAAAAGGTATGAATAATTGCATACGTGACAAAGATGTTGAAATATATTGCCAAACAATCGGATAAGTTTTCAATTCAACTGAAGATTCACAAGCGGTAAGTAGCTTCATTGAAAAGTCAAACTTATATCGGACGTTTGCGGACATTTTTAGAAGATTTCTGATGCTTTGTGAAGCATTAGTATTCGTAAAACCTTTGAAAGCTTATTCCTACCATCACAGAACGTAAAATATTTGAGAATTTATTGGAACTAGCATTGATTTACTGTAATCAGGTTTTTTGGACAGTGCGCAAACACCAATGTCACTGCAGACGGATAGGCTAGACGCATAGGCAGTAGTACCCTAACTAAAGCATTACTTACTCTACACAATTGCAGCAGCAGACTAAGCTTGCAGCAATAAGGCTCAATAAAGTCAACTCCAGGGCCAAGCGGAACTATGCAGATGCTGCAATACATGGAAGTCATAGGTACATTCGATGCGACTACATGATTGCTTACAATTTGCTCGAATACAAGTTGGGTTTTAAAATTTCAATTTATGGCCTCTAATCTTGAGGTTTTTGAGGAACAGGATGTGGGATTAAGTAGACATCTAAAGTAAGTGTTCATACATCAGGCTTTCATACCGGTTGTCTGACTATTGCAACAACTTCCAAGTCAAGGTCATAGCATTATTGAACGCCTCCGATTGTAAGGTGTGTGATGGAATTTTATCACAATTACACGGCAAACAAGGCCCAAACGAAGGTTAACTTGATGTTCCTTGTAATCCAAGAATACTATGAGTTTCTCTAGAAAATTTCGTTAAATTGCATTGATAAGGAATTGGTCTCAGTCTCCAACACATTACAGAATATCCGTGTATAGATTGTCTTAATGAAACTACTAATCAGCAGTTGTTTTACAGGGTGGCTCGATTTCGTTGTGAGCTTGAAAACTCTTGCATTTCAAACTGTCAGTCATTATTGTTAAAATGTTAAAGAGCAATGGAGGCATAATGAAGCTCTGTGTAACACTAGAAAGTATAGAAGACCGAAGTCATGTTGGTCGAGCACTTCATTTGACATGTGAATCTACAATTACTTCAAAGCTTCTAACGTGATCTGAATGTTTGTGTCACTCTTCATTCTAGAAACAATTTAAGCCATATTGGGTTTGAAACATGCCTTGAATTTACTTTGGCAGAAATACCATTTAAAAATATCACACAATAATTTTGGCACTTAATAATCGCCCATCACAGTCAAGTGAGAAGGCAATTTTATTTTGCCGAAAAGCGATAAATTTTTCATTCTTTTTTTTTATTAATTTTCCTCTTCCTTTTTAATTCCTTTGCGAGAAGACAAACACTTGATCAAAAAAAAAAATTAATTTTTTTTTTAATTATTTTTCTCTTCTTGTGATAATTTTAAATTTATTGCCACATCCCCCCCTCTCTCTCTCACGAAAAAAAAAACGCGTTCATACGCCTACTAGGAAAAATGAAAGGAAAAACCACAGAATTATTTATCTGGATATGGATATGGATATGGATATGGATATGGATGTGGATGTGTATGTGGATACACTCATCCATTCTATCTTCTGTTCGTTTCGTACGTTCGTTCATTTGTTTGGTAACAACACAGTCTTTGTTTTCCCTATGTAATCTTTTTAAAAGCAGCAGCGTTTTGTTGCTTGGCATTTAGAAAATGAAAAACAGACGCCATAAATTAAAGGTTTGAAATGAAAAAAAAAAAATGAAAAACGTAAAGCCATTGCCAGTTCCCATTGAAGTGTAAAACGTTTGATAGAAATTTTAGGAATCGTTTAAGAATTCACCAAAAAAAACACAGAAGAAGAACACACGCTCTACAAACACATTCAATGGCTTAAGGAAGAGAATCATCTTTTAATTTTCAAGCTTCTTTATGTTGGGAAAAATACCACAGAAAAAATTGTTTACAATAAACGTGCAGATAGAAGGAATATGATAAAAAGATACATTTGATAGGGAAATTGTTATCGTTTAATATCGTTTAAGTGGCTTAAAATAACAACAACAAAAATTTATTAAGAAAACGAAATTAAAAAAGAAAAGTGAATTTAAATTGAAAATAATTTTCCATTGCGCGATAAATTTTAAAAGAAATATAAAGATGGACTTAAAAGCATACAATTAGGAATGGATTAGGTTAGGCAGGTAGATGAAACGGCTACTTCTCCTCTATCCAGAGACTGCATACGTTTCATTGTGTTTGTACTCAGAACAGTGCCAAGCAGAGCGACAATAAAAATAATTTGGCAATGAGAAAAAGGGAAGAAAAAGAAACATACAAGGAGAAAAAGGGAAGAAAAATGGAAAATGATGAGAAGAAACTGAAGAAGAATCATCAGCGGTGCAAGATAAAATCAAACACTTAGAAATTCTGGCATAATCATAATCACCACTGCTAGGCATCTTGAGCCTTTTCCTCCGCACGTTAGGGTAAAGGCCCATTGTGTAATCAATAAACTCCAACTTTACATTACCACAAAAAAGTGCTCCCCATACTACATAATCATGTTTGCCCTCAATGTTTAATAACTTGCAAAAAAATCTATAGCGACCCTAATCGATTACCTCTATAGTTTCACGATTCATACTATTCTAGAACGATCCAATATCTGCCCCTTTATGACAAGACCTTGGCACTTATGTATGAGGCGAATGATAGTATTTTCTTCTTCCTCTTTTGACACAGAAGTCATTTGAGGGAATGCTTTCCATAGCATACAATAACAAAAGAAAAAAAAGTAATATTCCCCTTGTCATGTTCTTTAGTAGAGACGGCCTGGTAATGCCACGTACCCTAATGCTGACAAGAAAGCTGTGCACAATAATGAAGCGATTTAAACAAAAAAAATAATCTTCTTCAAGTCATGTACTGTTCCTAGTAATTACACGTACCCTCATGCTAATAACAAAGCTGGGTCTCCCTTCATAGACTGTAGAATACTCAGCCCAACTGACTTCATAGGATCCTCTATTATACTTTAGAGATTGTGAGCTCCAAGACAGTTTACAAGAAATGCGATTTCCAATGACATCTTCATGCCCTTGAATCTTACTAAGAGTTACCTTTAAAAGATAACAAAATTTCCCTAAAAAAATCTCTGACACACATGGACCAGAATTGATATGCAAATGACGTTTGTGAAGAATGAAATGGCAGCCTAGCTAAACGAATAAATCAAGAGATTCTCAGGGAAAATTCCATCACCCACATAGCTCCGCGTAGCTTTTAATGTGGCCTGGATCTGCGCCAGAAAACTACAGAATGGTTAGACAGTCTGAACCCCTAGCTTACCCTGTACGGCATGTTCCACCAAAAATCTCTTAAAAAGGTGAGCCATCAAAAAAAATAATAAAAATTTCTACAGTGGACCCAGATGTGTCTAAGTCTTCCATGAACTGCAGCATATTTATAGCCCAGCTTGAGTCACAATTTAAACTGTACTGAGCTTGATTTTTGCTGGCACTTTGCTTCACTAGATAAAATCAGAGATTAGCAAACAAATGTAAAGCAACTAATGGCTTCGTTGGATTGACAGTCGACATAGTCTAGTAAGCAGTGTGTTGTTTTATTAGACGTGAGGCCACGATTCAAGCCCCCGAGCAGATTTCTGGCAGAAACTCTGGAGAATAAAATATAAATTACCATGGAAAAGCGCCTCAAAAAATTTGCCGTTCGGAATCAACTTCAAACTGTAGATCCTATCACTCATGAACAAAATTAACATACGCAACATCAGTGGCTAGGTTGCAATCCTGACTAAAGAGTTGTAATGACCAATTATGTATGTATGGATGGGAATTGAAGTCGCCGTAAGTCTAGTAGTGCAGTGTGTTTCGTTATTAGAACATAAGGCATCGGTTCAAACCCAGTTCAGATATCTTAAAACAGAACGAAATAGCGAAAAATACTTCGACAACTTCTGGCAAAAACATGAGAGAAAATAAAATTGCCATGAAAAATTTTCTCAACAATTTGCCGGTTCGGTAACGACTTTAAACTCTAGGGTCCCGCCACTCATGGTACAAAAATTAACACACACACTGTATCAGTTGATAGGAGAAGCTAGGTTGCAGTCCTGACTTAAAGGCTCGGTAATGACCAATTATGTATGAATGTATGGATGAAAAGTGTATACACAGGCGAATCAGAACAACTTATGCAGTGGCCAATTAATACGTCACAATACAGCTCGATATCTAAGCCCTAGGTGGCAAGTGCTCTCTCTTCAGAGATCTTTAAAGCGATGGTGGTAACTGTATTTTATTCAATCTCACCGTGTATCATATCTTAAGGTAATCAATATTGCCTTGTAAGATAAGGTTCGAAAGCCCCTCCTTAAAAATCGTAATGCGTAGATGTAAAGGCGTTCTCAAACCCCAGCAGACTTACGGTTTATGTTATTTCTTATAATCCCCATATGGAGTACTTCGGTTCGATATGCAGTTTACAGGCTTGCTCTGTAAAACTGCCATATTCCTTTACAGGTTGCTCTGTAAACTGCTTAATTTAGAATTTTTTAAATTAAAATTTCATTATTTGTTAAAAAGAAAATGAAAATCAAGATTTAAATGTGAGTTACTAGATATTGAAGACCTTTTTTGAAAAGGATATTCCTTATGTTACTGCCAACATCATACCATATGAGTGAATGATGGTGATGGTGATTGATACGAAATAGAAAATCAGCTTTCAATCGTTAGATTGGTTGTGTGTGTTTGCAGTAATATGAACAGAAAGAAATCTTTTCAAAGAATTTGAAAGATAAAATTGACCACACACAAATACAAATACAATTCATTAAATGAATGACATTTTACAGATTTTCAATCACACACATCATATCACATCACATCACATCACAGTTTTCAGTTTCAGTTTCAGTTTCAGTTTCAAGAGAATTTTTTTTATTTTTTTTTTTTTTAATTTTTTTCTTCGTTTATTTTTAGCACACAATAACCCAAAATGAAAAAAAAATTTGATACGATTTAGAAGAAAAAAAGAAAAGAAAATTGAAATCAAATGAAATGAAAAGAAATGAAAGGAAAACAAAAAGGAAATCGATTTCTAAATGAAGTTCTATTAAAGCACGTGTATATACGTGCATATACGGACTCTTGGCTTATTGTCTTTCATTAATTAAAAGATTTTCATTACAACAAAAAAAAAAGAAAAGAAAAAAAAATATCAGAAGAAAAGCAAGCCAGCAGTCTTTATAAACGTTGCATGAAATTCAGTTGCAAAAAAAAAAATTTAAAAAAAAATCGATGAATTTTTTTCGAAAGCATTAAGCGTATGAATAATTTTAATTCCCACAGTACCGAAAGGTGTATGATAAAGTATGACAAGGATTTTCTTCCATAATATTTACGCTGATTTGTTTCGAACATTTTTACAGCGTCATCAATATCGAATTGATAGAAATTTTTCATTCTGTTTTGTCTTGGATTTTTCGTTATTTAATCATACAAAAATGTACCGTGTATGTGTGTGTGTGTGAGTGTGTGTGGTGGGAGTGGGAGTATAAATCCTTTCGTTTGGTTGCTTCCATTGTGTAGCATGAATAAACAAATAAGGTTGCAACATTATTATTTATTGGCACCTACACACAGATAGCTATGACTGCTGCTGTTGTTGTTGTTGTTGCTGTTGCTGTTGTTGCTGTTGTTGCCCTTTTACCCACATCGTGTTTTCAATTCAATTTTTTTTTTTTATTTGCAATTCATGCTACATGAGTCAAGCATTAAGATCTGTGGCATAAAGACATTTACAGTGAATGTTGTTTTTTCGTTTTTCTTTTTTTCAATTTAAAATACAACAAGGGTAAGCAGAAAGTGGAAGGTTTTTCAGAATCAACAAAAAAAAAATTAAAAGATCGTAGAATAACGTTTCTAAGTTAGGTTAGTTAAGCTAAGCTAAAAAGCCATTTTGCAAGTATAGCAACTGCATAGATAATGAGACAGCAAGAAAAAAGTATTACGGTCACACTAACCCGTTGTTTAATACAGAATACTGAGTGGTTGCAGTCTTAGCTAGTGCAACAAGCTGTAGAAGAAATACATTTCAAAGAATCTTAATCGTTTAGCTGCTAGATACACACGCACCCAAAGAAAATTAATGACGTTGTCTCTCTTAGGACTATACTTACACCTTCTGCAGAGAAGTTGCCGTAGACTAGTAGGTAGTGTGTTGGCTTATTAGACATGACGCCTGGGTTCAAACCCCAGGTCAGACATGTCCAACAAAACTTAGCAGATTTCTAACAAAAACCCTGAGAATAAAATAAAATTCCCATGAAAAGTTCCTCAAAAATCTGTCGTTCGAAGTAGACTTTAAACTGTAGGTCCCGCCAGTCATGTATAAAAATTAACACACACAACATAAGTGGGGTGAGAAACTAGTTTGTAATCTTGACTAAAGAGTTGTAATGATCAATTATGTGTGTTATGAGGGTGAATGGGTGTTAAGTACCTTTCCTCTACACCCATACCGCTTGTCCAATCCAGCGTGCATACCGCTATGTGTTATCAAATAAAGCTTCAGTGTCCTGCCGCTATAACATCGTAGTCAAAACGCCCTTCAAATTCCAAAGGAGGAGATAGAACTCTACCTGGTCTATGCCGTCCAATGGGAAAAATCTGCAGATTTCCTTCTTGAAGACAGTTATAGATCTCCTACGAATATCTTTAAATCTCTTGATGACAGTTTTCGAACCGCAGACGTATTAGACGAAAGTGGAAGCTATCCCATCAATTAACGCTCTTCTAACAAATTCAACAGACTTCTCATTTTCAACAAGAGCTCATAAATTGTTGAGAAATTTCAACTCCTGATTATCATCGGAGTCTTCTAGCACTTTCTAATTTTTCTAAATTTTTACAATACCTTCCGGAATGTGAGGAATAAGGTTCCTAGTATTCTGGCATCTTAGTTGGGAGAAATTAAAATTCTGGGTGTATTTAGCTTGCATATCCTTATGCATTCTACAGATCTTGGTTTCCTTCAAAACACACACTTTTTTTTTAACTACAAATTTTTTCTATCTGCTCACCCTATTTACTTTTGTGTTTCTAGTCATTGTTTTAACATGAATTCCATCATTATTTATAAAGTGCTGTTGCCATTTTTCTTCAGCATTTTTCTAATATTTTTTTTGTTCTTTTTTGCAACATTTCTTGTTCGAAATGTGTTTCCATATGAATGATGACAAAAACGCAACAGTTTTCATAATGACAATGAGATTTTTCACTCTCACTCTCACTCTCTCTCTCTCCTTCACTTTCTCTCTCTCCTTCTCCTTCACTCTGTGAAAAACCTTGGCAAATGTCATCGGTGTATAGTGCCATTAAAAAAAAAAGGATTGTGGTGTCCTAAACCCCATACGGTTGGCCTCAGTGTTAAACGCTTTTGTGCGAATTTAAAGAAGAAGAAAAAAAAAAAGATTTTTAAATTGCTTCCATTCCATCAGGAAGCACAAAAACAAAAGGAATATTTTTCTTAAATTCTAATTTGAAATAAAAATTTTTAATAAAAATGAAATTTACAAAAAAAAAAAAAAAAAACACATTTTATTGCGAATAATTACAAAGGATGTATGCTGAGTATTTATTTGAATTTTACCATCCTCGCTCCTATATGTAGAATGCTTCCTTAACAAATCATGTTGAGTTTAATCTATTCATTGTTGGTAACTTCTTTATCGAGCAATCTCCTACGTATCGCTGTCTGCAAACTATCGGGTCGAACATTGCTGATGGTGTTCTGCTCACAGATTTTGAGGTTAAGTGCAATAGCGTTAGCAGGAGTTTAGGATCGACGTGTAGGATGAGGGTCGTGGGACACCGACAATGAAAACCCACAATGCTAAGAAGCCGACTAGATAAATAAATGCTTAATAGTAAGAACAAACAAGGCTGGAGTGGCCCTACTACGTAGACGTACAACTCAGGGTCTCATGCTATAAATAGCTGTTTGAACTTCTACTTGAAAATTTTGCTTGCAGAACCGGCATTGAAATTAGTGTGGACAAACACAAATGGCGCATGCCGTGATCATGGTCCTTCAGTTAGGCAGGGTTAGATTATATTGACAGCCGCATTAAACACAGCTTCCTTGGTTTCCAATAAAAATTCCGAAGTGATACTATTGGGCCTGTACCGAAGCAAAATATCCTTTGCCCAGACAAGAAAACAGAAGATCTTCCGCGGTTTTCATTCTGGGAAATTCCCTTTCATTCATGAACGAGAACTGATCTGGGAGTGACGCTTATTAGAAGTTTGAAATTCCCTTTCATTCATGAACAAGAACTGACGTGGAAGTGACGTTTATTAGAAGTTTGATAGCAGCCTGGAAAATTATGGGGAAATTCGATCACACAACAAGCATTGTGACGCTTGTAGTACGAACATAATCTCCATTTGGAAATCACTGCAGTGGTCAAGTAGTTTATGCGACAGTTTAATGCCACAACCACTAATATGAAGCCTATTGCGTCCAACATTTTGAAGTCATCAGTATTTACTACAAGAGTCCTGCTAGGAATCTCCAGATTATCCGACCATAAGTTCCTGGCTTAAATTCGAAATTCAAATCGAGAAAATTCTAAGGAACTCTGTCAACCCGAGTATTTTTATGGCTTACCAATATTGTAACTCAATAAACAACTCAATCATCTACTATGTTAGAAGGTCAGAGGGCAGACAATTGAGTATAAAAAAATAAGGTCTTAGTAGGAGTGTAACAGCGTGCACTGGTGATCAAGACATTGGTTTTTTCACACCATCTACCGAACGTAAGCACCGTAAAGCAGTGTTGCCTTCACCACAGCTTGAAACAGCCAGTATAAGATGACAGAACCTTGTCAACGGCACTTTTAAAGGTATAAACCATCGTGGTGTAGCTATCTTTACCTTCTCCATTATATTGCATTATACTTCCAAGAGGGCTTTTGTGTCTCAAATAACCTCATGGATGAGGATAGTTGTAGCCTCTGACAATCGCCATTCAGTTAGAAGCCTTAAGGCCTTAGTGCAATACAATGAAAGAGGTAATGTGGCTAAAGCGCCATTTTGCAAGTATAGCAGCTGCACAGAAAATGCGACAGCAAGAAATGAGTATTGCGGTCACCCTAACCCGTTGCTTAATACAGAATCTGGAGGGTAGCAGCCTTAGGAAGCATAACTAAAGGCCTTAAAAACACATCGTTGTAGGTTTTCCACCAGCTCCTACGCAGTGATATATCACTATAGAGGCGCAAAGCACTTCTTACTACATATGGAGTATCGAAGCTATAGAATATCGCTGATGACAGCTCTTGTAAATTCCTATTCTGGAGTATCGAAGCTATAGAATATCGCTGATGACAGCTCTTGTAAATTCCTATTCTGTAAAGTTTCGATCTTCCTTCCATTCAGAATTATTTTCAATTGAATTTTTCTTAGTCAGGGCTCCAAGCAATTGGCATTTAAAATCTTTTTTTATTTCAAAAATTTAAACAAAAGACAGTCGTTAGATTTAATAATGAAATAAAATTTATTGTCCTTTTAATTTTATTGCTTTCGTATTCAAGGTTTTTTATTCTCAATGCCTGGATATTTCTTCATTGAGTTTCTCATTGCAAATGCAAATGCTTAAGAGCTCATGGTCGAGGACTTTTTAAGCAAATCCTTCAGAACGTTGTCATACAATTGAGTTTTATTTGCATTTGCATGTGCTCTGGCATTTAAGGCTAATCAAGACAATAAAGAAATTAATTAAAACCCCCACTACACTTAAGCTCAAGAATCGTTTTAAAATAGACAACGTTGAGACGCACATAAAAACTTAATTAAATCTGCCTGCCTTGATTGCTACAACAACTCTCCTACAGATTTCCTTAAGCAACAAGTGTTAAGGTCGAGATAAAACTGAAAATTTTATTTTCAAAAAATAAAAAAAAAGAAACTTAAAACGAAAGAGGTCAATCATCCTTTGTACAAAAAGAAAAAGGCAAAGGTCTACAGAATTGAAATAAAAAAAAAAAAATTCAAATTCAAATGAAAAACATAAAAATTAAACAAAAATTCTTAAGATACAGTCACGCATAAAATTAAGGACTACAACCAACACAACACAGCAGATAATTTCCATTACTTGACAGGAAAAATGAAAAGGAAGAAATAAGAATAAGGAATGGAAAGATAGGAGTAATCTGAGGCATTTGTTATTAAAGAAAACAAACGATTTCATTAAATATGCAAATAAAATAAAACCACGGTGAATGGATGGCAGTGTTGGTGGCGGATGATGAATAAAACAGAAATTAAGGAAAGGAAATAAATATTAAGTATACGCCTCAGTAATGAAAAAAAAACACAGAAATAAATCATATTAATTATACGCCTTGAAATGCAAAAAGAAATAAGAAAAATCTTAATCAACGAGTATCACTTAATCATGAAATTTCAAAGGAAAAATAGCGGAAGATTTAAAATTTTCAAATAAATGAGGTTATTGGGATCACTTCGTTGTGATTCATTTAAATCACAAGGGAATGTAACTTAACCTAGAACACTTAAGGTTCTAAAGAAGAGGTGAGACAAAGAAAACTCAAAAGTATTTCGCCTTAAAATAAAATCAAATTTTTGCAAAATTATACACGACAGGGGGATTGGGAGCTCTTAAGAATTAAGAAGATTGCGGAAGACGCTTTAGGTGGAGAATTCTTATGGAATGTTAAGGCCAACCATAGGGTAATTGGAAAGCTATTTTTGACCTACTACTCGCTTACTTAATTGGCCGTAAGCGCTTATTGAATTTCGGTCATTTCGGTCATTTGGTCAACAGAGCTTCTCCATTTGGTTCTTCCACTCAGACAAGGTCATCCTTTACGCCGATCACTGCATTAAACACCAGTCTTGCCGAAACATCTTTTTCCATTCGAACGGCATGGCGACCCAGAGCACATGGAAATGTAACTTAACTAGAACCGTTAAATTAAGGTTCCAAAGAAGGCGCAAGTGAGAGAAAAAAATCTCAGAATCATTTCGCCTTAATAAAATCAAAAATTTGCAAAATTATACACACAGAGGGACTAAAAGTCCTTAAGAATTAAAGAGATTGCAAAAAGACGCTTTAGATGCAGAATTTTTATGGAATGCTAATACCGATCATAGGGTAGCTGGAAAGCTATTGTGGGCCCACAACTCGCTTACTTATTTGGGCATAAACGCTTATTAAATTTCGGTCATTTGGCCAATGACAGAGCTTCCTCTATTTGGCCCTTCCAACACAGACAAGGTCATCCTTTACGCCAACTTTCACGGAACCTCTGCATTAAATGCCAGTCTTGCCGAAATTTTCTTCCATCCTAATGACGGCCAACCCAGAGCAGTCGTTGGATTTTAATGCTTTGCACATTGTCCGCATATTGGCGACGAGGTGCTGTATACAGGTTATTATTGGATCCTTTGAAGAAATCATAGGCACTGTGTGTTGTGGTACTAATTTTGGCCATGATTGCCGGGACTCTGAACGACAGACTTTGGAAATTTTGCTTGACAATTTTATTTACAGACTGAGTTTTTGCCAGAAGACTGTTGCAAGGAAGTTGTCGAAGGACAACATTTCAAAACAAACTTTACGTAGTTTATTGCCTTAGTTCAACAAGGGGAGTGTATGATATGTTAACTGGTTGCGAGGCTTGCAGAGAATGCAGTCACAAGGTTTATTGAAAACAAACCTAGCATTGCGTAAACAGAAACAATGGCGCTACTGCATAATGCTAGTCTGTCACTATCTATTAGCAATAGGATGCTATCCATGAACATATGTTAAGTTGTATAGGGAAGACTAAAAAACTAAGTACGGAGATCCAATCACCAACATATACGTACACAATTGATCATTACAACCCTTCAGTCAGGAATACAACCTAGCACTCACACCACTTATGTTGTGTGCATTAACTTTTATTTACTTTTATGGTGGACACTACAGTTTAAAGTGACAATTTTTATTTGCTCCCAGTGTGTTTGCCAGAAAGGAGGAAGTCGCCTAAGAAATATTTTTTTATTTTTCGTTTAGTTAGAGATATCCGACCTGGGCTTCGAACTGAGATCTCACGTGTAATAAGCCAACACACTACTTACTAGACTACAGCTACTGCTACAGACTGTAGCCCATTATATGTGCTGACAAACCGCGGCAAATGGAGTTCGGTTGGTGATAAAATCCAAATACAACTCTGGATAATACAATCCAGAGATTATCCTCTTGATTTCAATCTACAGCAGAGATCTTGAATTTACAGAAAAAAGCATAAGGAAAAACTTTAATGTTTTAAAGTGACAGGGAGGGCGGATTTAGTTGGAAGTAGAAATTTGGCTTCTTGTAAGGTGGCCTGATCGTTTAGTGTGTAGCTGAGTGGTTTCAAGTGTAAGTAGCATAGGTTGTATCATCAAGTAAAAGCTATGAATCAGAATCAGAATTTTTAAACCAAAATTTACAAAAATTTTTCTTTTTTCTTTTTCTTAATAAAGAGCCTTAAAAAGTTCAAAGTTTAAATGCCATAAAATAAAAATTTCTTTAAAAGTTTTCTGTCACACGCAATGTTTAAAATCTAATCAAGTCAATGAAATAAATTATCCAAAAAGCCAAAAGCGAGAAACCAAAAGAAAAGTTTGCGTGAACAACTAAATTGTGTGGCCAAAAATAGCTGCTTAATCTTCATTAATTCTCTTCTGTCCTAAGGCAAGCTAAAGTTAGAAGAACAAGATAAAAGAAGAAAAGAAAAGAAAAGAAAAGAAAAGAAAACAATTTTCGCACACAACTGAAGCCACTTTCACTCATTAATCTCCGTCTTATTTTAGTTTTAAAATGAAAGAATTTCCTCGAATGGCTTTTTTAAGCAACAGAGCTGTTAACACACCATTACCATTGCAAATGAATGGTGATAAGGCAAGGCTTAAAGCAGCCATCGTAACGCGGCTACAAATAAAGCGATCAACTAAACGGAGGGTAACGGAATAACCACAGTGTAGTGAAGTGAAATGAAGAAAACTTACCACATTCAAAAGCATGCCAAATAAAACACAAAATTTAATGACAGCCAAAGGATGAATATGCTGCTGCTGCTGCTGCTGCTGCTGATGCTGATACTGCTGCTTATGATGTTTTTGTTGCGACATGTTGCTGCCGTTAAAACTACCAAAACTAGTGAAGCAAAACTAGGCTGAAATTTAAATTAACAGTTAAACAAACCGGTTTTCGTTTGAAAAAAAAAAACAATTTTTTTTCTTTACTTTTTCTTTTTAAAAAACAAATTCAATTCGTTTTGAAAAAATTTTTTGTTTTTCTTTTTGGAATTTTTCTTTTTCTCTTTTGCAACCAAGGAACTTTTCTTTTAAAAAACAATTATTATTAACAACTGAAAATTATTTTTTTGTTTTTTGTTTTTGTTTTTATATTTTTATATTCCAACTACTTTATTTATTTTATTTTCTAATTTTATTATTTATTCTCTACTGCTATATGGGCAGCAAAGTCGTTATTGATACTAATCACTGTGAGCAGGATGCCAGGTCTTTTATATCACAAGCTCTCTTTGCTGTAACAGGACTTTTTCCGTTTCCAGTAGTAATTGCTTGTGTTATAAGAGAGTTAAAAGAAATATTCTCTGGAGAGTATATTTATGGAATTTGAGGTTAGTTTTACTCTTGTTGCTCGTTGTAGCAATACAAGAAATTGCTTAGCGGATAATGAGCGACTCTGAACTGTTGCTGTATTTTCGTTGCAAAGAATCAAATGAAAAAAAAAAACACAAATTTATGGAAAAACCGACACCGCCTTCATGAACACTATGACGTCATCAACGACATGGTTTAGTATATGAAAAGTATACTTTGTGTTTGGCCCTTTAACGGATATCCTTACATAGTAGTTGCTGTGCTAAAAAAATTGTGCAAATTGCATGGCATTTAACAGTGGAACACAATTTAGGACAGAAGCAGCCTTGTATCCCTTTTCCTGCTATTGTTATACGAAGTACAACCTGGGAGGTCAACTAGACGTGCACCAGATAAAAATAGTATTGCGTTCTAAGTCAACTAATTACGCTGCCGAATTACTGTGGCGTTCTTCACACTGAAGTCTTGGCAATACAGCCTGCAATACGAATCGAAAATGGAAGAGATATTGCCATTATTTTTTGCTAGCCAGGCAGCTGTCGCAGCTCTGAATTCCAATGTACTGAACTCTGGGACGGTTTAAAGCAGAACGATATGATGTGCATTTGGGTAATATGGCACAGAAAAATTCCATGAAACTGTAAAGCAGATCAACTGACCAAGTGTTGCTCAACCATAGAACTCTCCAAATAAATATCGACTTTGGAAGTTTCTTAAGAGGCCTGAGAGCTTACCTCAACAATACAGTCGTGAATTCCCTTAACAAAAGATGAAATGCTTTGGATAAGGGCGAAACAGCGCAGAAAATCGGCCCAAAACTATATGGAGAGTATACGACAAATCTGCTGAACTTTCAAAAAAGTATGGTTGTCGGGGCCATTAAGGGGCATTGCATTATGGCAAGGTATGCGAGGCCTATTGGTGTTGGACACTTTAGAAATGATTTTTGCAGAAGCTGCAGGAATGAAAATGTTCTTCAGGTAGTCTGAAGGGACTGTCACGGCTGTCTAAGTTGCTTTCTCAGAAGATGAACCCTATGTGGCCCAAGTGTGTCCATCCAATTTCTTTGGATGAAGAGCCACTTCTATCTACCTACCTATGTCGGCTTTGTCTGAACTGAGAATAGTAATTAAGAGCCTTAATTAGCAAGAACACTTTCTTGCTTAAATTGATTTCCCCGAAATGTTAACAAATTTTACTTTCTTAACCACTGTGCCCCTGATAGACCCATTGAAAGAGCTTCATATTACCACCATATTGCCTTTTTATCCGTTTCTCTTTACAATCCCTTAAGAGTTACCATATGCTACAGAAAATCTAAGGACCTGCGCATTAAAAGAAGCCTGCAATTTTACACCATTCTAGTGTAAATGGAAAGGAGGGAGGTTAAAGGATACCTTTTCAAATGTTAGATGGAATGTACACACGTACACGTAGATGGATAAGTTCTTTGTTTTGTTAATAAAGTCGTAAGAAATTTGATTTTTAATAACGACCATCAGCATCAGCATCAGCATCAGCTCGTCAACATCAACAACATTAACACCCATAGCCTTCATTTTTAGATCCTTGCAGAAGGATTCAAAAAATACAACAACACACACTCTAAATAAATAAACAGACAGACAGTTAAGCAGCCATCCAGCCATCCAGCCATATAAATGGACAGGCAGTCAGGATAAATACAAGACAAGGCAAGCAATCTTAACAATATGGACACAAGCATCACAAGATGCTTAAGAACATGATAATGTTGTTGATGATAACGTTGTGTTGTTGGTGCTTCTGTTGCTGCTGCTACAATTGAAGGTCTCCAAGGACTTTAATTCTTTTTCTGTGTGTTGTAAAGCTGCAAGTATTATAACGAAGCTGTACTGTATATTACTGTTACTAGAGTAGACAAATACTGCCTTTAGATGCTTGATACTCCCTGTGAGTGTTAAAAACAAAATTATTATTACGACGTAATTTTTGCGGAATTATGAAATTCAAATTCAAATTCAAATTTTAATCGTTTCTGCAGAAAATATTTTGAATTTAAAAGGTTTTTTTGAAAATTTAAACGAAATAAATGCACCTTTTAAGCGATTTGCCAATTTTTAAGGCCCAAGGTTTTGAGTCCGAGTCGTGTTGTATCATGGCTATGCCAAGGTCTTATATGGCCTCTCAATCTGTGTATAGTTTCCCTGTAATACTAGTTGCCAGTAACGATAACTTCTTGTCTGAAATGCTTTAACGCAGCATAATGTTTTAAGCATGATTCGTTTTCCTCAACATATAAGCTCCGTATTTTGTTTAAAGCGACTTCTCTTTTGAATAAATAGTCACCGAGTCTACAATACACAGTGAGAAAGCCGTTTATCATCTTCAGGCCTTACGTAGATAGTTTGATGCAAGACTCGAGCCTCTTCCCACTATAATTACTTAACAAAAATTAAAATCGTCTTAAGAGTTATCTTTGGCTTGAGAAGAGCATCTTATTCTTTCTATTTTTCCCTTTGCCAAGTAAAATTTCAAAGTTACAAACTTTTCAAAAGATGTTACGCCCTCCAAACATTGACTGTCAGTTTGAAAACAAGATGCGTTGTAGGAAATAGCTCACATCGCTTATTTTAATACCTCCAACTACATTGAGTTCAGATTTCCTTGTAAGTTACCGCATCTCAGTGCCATAGACTGTTCGAGATCTTCTAGTCTTTCATTTAGACCCTAAATTTTTATCTCTTGACGTATATGAGACATTAAATAAACAACCACTACAATATCGCCTAGCGTTACAAGGAAATCCCATACCTGACTGTCTCCAGTCCTAACGACAATGGAACGGCTGTGTAAAGACTTTTATAATATTGATGATTTGTCTATTTTTGCTAGCTACTGTCAACATCCTTTTTAAAGTATATACACGTTCAATAGACCATGATGATCACTACATATTTACGTAGCTATGCATGATCACCCTCTTGTGCGCCAGCTTGACCGTTAGGATGCACTAAATTAAAGGCATCAACGGGATTTTTATTGACGATTGAAGCAATAACTTGGCAGCATTTCTTTCTTACATTCATTTTCATTTCTTGAAAAATTGATAATCTTCCCCTGAGCCTAAAACACGAAGACACGTATTTGTAAAGAAGCATTTTAACTATCACATTAGGCCACCTAGCATATGTGAGAGATATTTAAACCCTTCAGAGAGCCTAGCAGTTCTAAAAGACTTGAATATATATTCATATGACATAGAATTAGTGATGTTATAAATAGGTTTACATGAGTTATCAAAATCCACTATGAGAATATGACGTCATTTGTCATAACTCAATTCATTTTCATACTATTTGCTAATCTATTGTCGTTGTCCGCTTTCTGCAACCAATTTTATCTGAACTTACAGAACCTTCAGTTATCAAAATCCACGATGAGTCTATGACGTCATTTGTCATAATTCAATTTATTTTCATAATATTTGTTGATCTATTGTCTTTGAAATCAATAGGTTGTGAGGTCTGTTTTTGGCAACCCACTTTGGGATATAAAGTGGTTCATTACCGATTGTAATATCCGGAAAGCTAGTTTCCTAGATGCTGTTGACTCTTCATACAAAACCACATAGTTGATGTTCTTTACTACTTTTTACGTCTTTTCTTTCTATGGTCGTGTGATAAGCTTTTGGCCGGCAATTGAAGATAATGAACTGGACAATATGGGATCTCAATAAAGCGGTTCCACGCGTTACACAATATAATCGAGTTTAGTTTTCCTATGTTAAAATTTTCTAGTAAGAATAATCTTCACAATTTTGGCCACATTAATGGGCGTTAATAAATGCTCTTTAAAATCTATGAAAAACTTTAATTAAATTCAATGAAATTTTTTATTAATTTTTCTTTCCAATTAAAAATCTTCAAAATAACGTTGTTTTCTAATCATTTTATTTTATTTTATATTTTTTATTCGTTTTTTCATGTTCATACAATATTGTGTATATTTTTTTAATAAATTATTAAATTTAAATTTAATTTTATTATTTTTATTTTTATTTTTATTTTAAGGTATATAAACTTTATTATACTTTTAGCATTATCATTACCCAATAAACAAATTGTCAGAAGCAATTCCATTTTATTATTAGGAAAAATATTGGCATTTTGCTATGCCATATCATAGGCTTCAGACAAGTTTCATTCCATTTTATGTTGTTTTTATTATCATCATCATCATTATCTTAAATATTTAAATATTTTTAATGGAACATTAATATTCTTCTCCTTCTCCTTCTCCTGTTTTTTTTTTGTAATTTTTGAAAAAAAAAAGTAAAACGAACACATTTCTTTAAGCTTTTCACAAGAGATTTTAAACAATTTTTATGTCAATACACAGTCATATATTTTTTTTTATTATTTTTTTTGTTTGTTTTTATTTTTAAAATTTATTTTTTTTTTTTTATTTTTTTTTTTATTATTTTTTTTGTTTTTGTTTTTGTTTTTATTTTTAAAATTATTTTTTTATTTTTTATTTTTTTTTTTATAATTTTTAATAGATTCCTTAATTTACTTTAAAATATCATGGTTTAAGATTTTGTTTTTTATTATTATTTTCATTCTTTTAATTTTCATATCGTTTTATACATATAAAGAGCTAAGAGTGTATGGGTCATTCCTCTTCTTTCTAAAATATTTTTCCAAAAAAAATTATTCAATTTTGTGCTTTTAAAGAAAGGCTTTTCTTAAAGGTTGGTTTTGATTTTTTTTTTATATACGTTTTGAATATTGTTTTATGGAATGACCCATATGTTATACGAGTATATTTGAATTTGAATGTATTTTATTTTTAATATATTTTTTATTCGTTTCTAATGTTTCATGTTTAGTTTAAATTATAAATTTAGTCTCTTAGATGTCTTTTCCTTTTTTTTATTTCATATGCAAATAATATGCTAAATAAGCAACAAAAATATATTTTTCTCTTACATATTCATTTATTATATCGTATTTATTTAATTATTTAAATATTTTATAGGCATACTTTCAATTGT
>QOCX01000012.1:937333-969102 GCA_005959815.1 Sarcophaga bullata
TTAATTTCTGCCGGCTTGCTGTTATCATTTTCATACACCGAGGTAGGTAAGCGACGTATCACACCTACATGGGAACCGCAGTATTCTAGATGATGGAAACCATAATATAAATCCAATATTAAAGCTCACTGCGACACAGATAGCCGTCAGATGAAATATAATGAAGCATTTCTCCATAGTTAACTGACAAATACGTGCTCAATAATTAGCATCAGAGCTTTCGCATTACAAAATGATTTCCTAAGAAAATCTTTCTAAAATTATAATTTAATGATCGATCAGATAATAAGCAACGATAACTCTATTAGATTAACGAGAAAGGGTCAAAATCAGTGACAGATCCCAGGCAAATAAAGTGTGTAACACTCTGTTCCCTCTCAATCGATCAACAAGGTCTGCAAAAGTCATTTACAGGTAAGTAAAGTCCTTCCATATGCCTATTCATTATGCAATAAACCGTAAGAATACGTCTAATGATAAAGATGTTCATAACATAAAATTTAAAGACTTGATTACTACGTTCCTTATGGAATCTTGAACTCGTATGTCTGGCAATAAAGCAAGATTTTTCTCTTCTCTCTTTTTCTGTCTAATAGACAAGCTAATGGCATAGTTTGGTATTCGGTAATGGTGTGCCTCTGCTCTATTAGGTATGACAGCTTTGCTGTGGCTTCTTCGTAAAGACTAATACTCAGGGCATAGCCCCTACTCATGTAGGAAATTGTGTTAACTCGGGGAAACTAACATGGTTATTACTGAATCATGCAGAAATATTTTTAAATGCTTTTTATTTTTTTATATAAAAAGTGTTCAATGTCCTGTGGTTCATTAGTCATTAGTTGTAATAAATACTCAGGGAATGGCCGCTATTCATGTAGTGAATTGTTTTAACATGGAGAAACTTGGTTGTAATTTAGAGAAAGTGGTGACGTATTTTAAAATGTTTTTTTTTTCTAATTTTTTTTTATAGAAAATGTCGAATGTTTATATTGTAGACTTCATTGTATTTATTTTTAAATTATTTAAATTAATTAATAAAAAGTAAATTTTTTTTTGTTATATATTTATTTAAGGAATATTTAGGATTGTTTTGCGACCAAAAAACTTTTAAAATTTCTTTTTATTGCAAATTAAAAAAATATTTTCTTTTTTTTAAATTGATTTTATACATAAATTTTTTTGTTTTTATTAATATATTAATAATATTTTATTTCTTTTGTAATTATTTTTAGAAATTTAAAAAAAAGAAGAAAATTCTATTCTGCATATCCTTTATACCCCATCCATCCTTTCAATTCCAATCATACGTTAATGTTTTATTTTTTTGCTTATAATTTACTTGGTATTAAAAAAATATTTTCTTTTGTTTTTTTTTTGTTTTTTTTTTTTCTTTTTTATTTTTTATTTTTAAGCTGATGATTTTTTGCATTATTAATCCATATAGACGGGTCTCAACAGGTACACAACAAGAAAAAAATTAATAAAATGCTATCCTAGTTAAGTTAAAAAATAAATTAAAAATAAAAATTATCCGAAAAAAATTTTTGTTTTTAAATAAAATTTTAAGCCATTTTTTTTATACATAAAGTTGATGTTTTTTTTTTGTTTATATTTTGTTTTTTATTAAATTTTAAAATGTGTTAATATTAAACATTTCTTTTTATTCATTTTTTATTTTTTTTTAATTTAAATTTAAATCAACATATTCTAAATACAATTAAAACGTAAAACTAAAAATAGAGTTGCCAAGCTAACACTAAAAACAAGAGATTGTTGTTGGTTTATTCGATTACAGGCACCAGAGTTAGGGGAGCCTGCACCTATGCCAGCCAAAGCGGTATTTTGATGTTTGGCGGCAATATTTTCTGGCTTATCCTGTGGTATTTCATTACTTTCTGAAGGTTCATCTTTCATGGATTTCTCTAATGAATCGGGTCCCGAGTGTACAGGACCCATATTTGTCATTTGCACTACGGGTGGTTCATGTATGGGTGTGGGTGTACCAGCACTGGTTGTGGTGGCATGTGTAGTTGTCGAAGTAGTGGAAGTAGAAGTCGATGACACGGGCACAAATGTGCCATTTTCAATCCAATAGGGATTGGTTAGCTCCAGTTTCACATCCTTCAAATAGGATTTGCGTACCTATTTTTTGACAATTAAAAGAAAAATTAAAAAAAACTGTAAATTTTATTACAAAAATTACGTCATCATTTACCTCTGCTTTAATTTTACGCGATACACTATCCTCACTGCCAGCATAAAAGGCATACAATTTGGCACTGTAGGGTGCATCTAAGGTGACATAATTGCCTTTCAATGTAACATTTATGGCAGTGCCAGGCCATAGTTTAGTATTCACCGATTTGGTTTCAAAACGTTTTTCACTTTTCTTCAAGGCCCAATTAATTTCTGCCGGTTTGCTGTTATCGTTTTCATACACTGTGGTAGGCAGACCACGGGCCACACCTTCATGGGAACCCCAATATTGTACATGATCAAAACCATAGGTCAAGGCAGTCTCCACAACACTATACTTATCGCCCGTATTAGCCAGAACACCAAAAGCTGTTTGGATTATGAATGTAAAAAGAAAAACTTCGTAAGAAAATGTCTTTAAAACTTACCCAACTCGGTGATATTGTCTCTGACATCCAAACGTATATGATCCAATCTTATGTCTTTTAATTCATAACGGAAGGGTTCAGTTTCTACCAACACCTCACCCTCATCGTAATCCTTTTCCACAGTGCCTTCCATAACTTTAATCTTGCCCAAGCCTACTGGATCTAAACGTCCCAAATTAAAATCGGCACCCTGTTGCTGTAATTGCTCCTCAGCATTATTATCCTTTTGGGGAGCCTTATGTCGAGCTATGTAGGCATCTTCCCCAATACGTATGGCTCCCACGGGCACGCCTACATTAAATTTACGCCAATGCTTCCATGAAACCTTACCCAAATGGCCCTTATTGATTAACACATCGAAACTTTTATTCTCTTTATTCTTGTAATGGGCTGCCTTACAAATATGCGACTGTTGGACTTTCTCCGTATGGCCTATGGTTCCCACGCCATCAATGGTCACACGACACACATAGATGGGATAATGCTCCTCTTCTGTGACATATTTACCACCCTCCACAGCATATTGCAATTGTTTGGTATCTTTGCGATCATAAGTCTCCCATAGTAGAGTACTGGATGTGACCAGTTGACCCAATAAAGTGGAGGCATTTTTATAGGTCAACACTGAATGGACGGCTGATTGGCTTGATTGTATGAAAAGGAAGATGGCTAAAGTTACACTGAAGACATTGGGTCGTAGAAACCTTAATAACGTCGGTGGTTTTTCATGTGAAGACAACATTTTGTTTAGATTTTTTGGTCCAGAGGAAAAGTTCTAGAGAGACAGGGTTTGAGAACTGGAACTGTAATTAGAAGAAAAAGAAGAAGAAGAAAAATTATTAAAAGTCTTAGGAATTATTAGGTTTTTTAGAGATTTAAATTGATGTTCTTGGTATTATCCTGACTAACAGAAACTCAATTTTTATTTTTGCTTATCCTAGAGACTGGAGTATCAATTTAATTTAATGAAAACTCTTTCCCTCCCTGTTATAAATTTTAATTATTCCTTTATTTAATTGAATTTAGCATTTTATTTTTTAATTTTCTATTCAAGTATTCTATTTGAATGAAGTACGTACTAAACCGGCGTCAAAAGATTTAATCAGCAAATCAAATCAAATACCAGCAGCATGCAGCGGCTTCAGAAAACACAATCAAGTAACAACTCAACATTTTGATTGAACAACTTTAAGTGAAAAACAAATTCAATTTCGTAAACAAAAAAAAGAATTCAATGACCACAGGGTCAATAACAAGCTCCATTGAAAATAAAACTCTTGCTCGTACTTTTAGAATTCCAATGAATGAACAAGTGTATGATGACACTCTTAAAATGTAAATCATCATTATGATGATGCATGTTCATTATCCTTAATCATGCTTATGATGTTTTAACACAAAATAAACAACACAGCTGATGATGAGAACGCAAGACAAGACAAGACAGAACAGGGCAGGACAATATTTTACTAATGAACACACTTTTGTTTTGCTGCACTCATTAAAAAAGATTACTTAAGTGTTGGTTGACAAATGTGTGCATGCTTGTATGTGTGTGTTATCACATAAACCGGTTTTTATATGAAGAGAGTGCAGAAGAATGATGGCAGCATGTGAAATTCATTTCCGTTATACTACACATATAAAGAAATTAAGCCATTAAGTAAAAAAAAACCAAAAACAAAAACAAAAAGAGTTTGAAAGAGAAAAACAGAGCAAATATTAAGGATATTCACTTAAAAGCTTTAAAATTTTATGGCATATGGATGCTCTTGAAAAAAAAACGAGGCAACAACCATATTAAAACACATTTTTTGCATTGGATTATGTTTACATTGTTGTTCTCACTCTCTCTGTCCATCTCTCTGAGTTTTGTTCAATTTGTTCCGTACAGTCATTAACATGTCTGTGTTTGTTATTGACCCAAAAGCAAAAACAAAAAACTAATGACCCAATCGTATAAGTAACAGCATTGTGTTCTCTTTTTTCTCCCTCTCTCTGTTTCTCTCATTCACTTTACAATTTTTCTGGTATCAACTAAGTGTACTCTTTGCACACAATTAAAGTTTGTGTGTTGTTGTTGGTTTTTTTGTAATTTTTTGGCAAATAACTGTAAAAGCATACCATAGTCTACAGAACAAACTATTGAATTTCATTAAATATTTACTTTAGTGTTGGAGACCATACTTGCATGCACACATTTACCATGTTGCTGTTGTCCTTCGCAATTTAATCCCTACACACTCAGCTCAGCTAGCCATTCATTTAGTCATCCATCCATCCATTCATCCATCCATCTACATACATGTATATGTAGCTGTATATGTTGCAGCCAAGTTAATATTTATGGTTGTCATTTGTGTTGTCAAGTTTCAAAATAAAAGCTTTCCTTGTTTTGTTTGTATGTGTGCTACACACACAACAAAAAAACGGAATCCATATTTACTTGCACACACAGGCTTATGTCACTTGAGTGGTTTCTATTACAGCAACATACACATACACAGATACAGATACGCTTATGTTCATATGCATTTGAAAACTGTAAAGTTCTTACACACACCTACACACTACTATACCCAACACATATGGGTCATTTCAACTGAAACCCAGCAATATAAACAATCCTGTTGAATTTTTCTTCTTGTGTACGTACTTTCTAGTGAAATATCTCTCATATGTATGCATGTACGTACGTATAGATTATGTCATACATCATTACAACAATATTTTAATATTTATTTATACTTGTTGTTGGTTCTCCTGTAAACCTCTCTTAAGTATTTCAGTTCTTTTTGTACCTTTATATGCTGCCAAGAACAATTGTTTTTTTGAGTAGACATTTTATAAAAGAAGACTTAAGAAAAAAAACCATTTTTTTCTTTGTTGTTGTTGTTGTGTTGGAAAATCATTTTAAGAAAATCCTTTATATTCCTGTCTAAGACGTTTTGCGCACAATATATCACCAATATGTGCTTATAAAAGGAAATTTTTAGTTTTTATTTTATTTTTTTTTTTATTTTTCTTTTAAGTTAGAACAAGCCGCAAAAGAAAAATACTGGGTTATCCATTTAGTGTTATCAAAACTGTTGGTCCCGCAAGAGTATCATGTGTTAAATATCTGTCAACTGAAATGCTATTTATTTAAGGAAACGATTGCTCTTTACGAATATGGATCATTAAACAACCGAGGAGTACGTAAAACTGGGCATTTTCCGAGCACTTAAATATGCTTATAAACGTCATAATGGACCTACTGTGCGGTGATGCATACGTAGGAAATTTTCAAGCACTTAAAGGCTGCTTATAAACGTCATAGTGGATCTACTGTGTAAGAAAATGCCAAGAAATTGAACACACTGTAAGCGTTTCTGAATTGGTTTCGCTTGTACATCATTACCATGAATGCACTGCCCAGAAAATGTTCGTTTTTAACAGAAGCGGTAGCAAATTTTGAGATTTCACGTTGTTTTCAATCATTGGGCCTTTCTTACGGCTCATTATGGTGATCTAGTAATTGAATTTGCACCCTCATCCAATTCGACGCGAGTAATAATTCACTACACCGCAGAAATATGTTGCTGATTGGGTGCTAGAGTCTTAGACTTTTACGCTAAGTTTTGAAACAAGTATTCTATGGTGTTGAGGCTTAGTTTTCCACAGTTAAATAATAGAAATTGACACACATAGGCTTTAACAACCCAGAAGTGATAGTGAAAAACCTTTGCATCTACTAAAAATGACTGCTTGATGCCTATATTTAGCCTAGAGATAAGTCACTGTGGCAAAGCTTTTTCCCAAATGACTCTGGAAGAACTGTTACTGTCTTTTCAAAATTCTAAGATCCGTACGAGAAGCGTTTTATTATGGACTTCTATTGAAGATAACGGATTGCATGGTATGTAGTTTAAAGAAAACAGTTCCAGCATGTCACTTAGTACGACCAATTGCATGGGAAATTTCTAGAGAAAGTAATTTCATATTTTGGCAACTTAATTGGACAAACAAGAATCATGTGATTTGCCTCTGTCAGGCTTTGTTTGTGATTCTAAAATGAATTTCTATCTCTATGGAGATAGACGTTGAAGCATTTGATAATCAACATTCGTCAAGTTATCGACAAGAAACCGCCTAAAATATGGGCAAAAGACATATAGTCTAAAAGCTGCACGCAATCCTAACGAAATTGTTAAAATGCATTTTACTGCGTTCCCATGTAAGAGCCGAGTTCAAGTATTGTAATGTAATATAATGAAGGCCAGGAAATGGTTAACCCTTTAGTTTTAAAGAGTTTCAAAAAATCTTCAATAAGAAATTTTTTAATATTTGAAGTCAAAAAAGTGTTTTTGTAATTGAAATACGAAACAAAATCATTATATTTTATGTTTAATAAATCGTTTTAAAAGTCTTTAAACATTTATTCAAAAAAAAAGAATTTAATTCACATGCTTTTTACTTAACAAAAGCGGTAGAAATAAAAGAATTTTTTTTTTTTGAAATTATAATTAAAAAAGAAGCCTTTGGAGATAATTTAAGCCGCCCTTTTCTGTTAAATAGGCAACAGCCTTAAACAGCGTGTGAGTTTCTTTTTTTTTTATTTTGTTTCTGTAATTCATTAAACACACACTATTATGGCCTCCACTTTATATAGAGTGTGTTTACAAAAGTGTCTCATTTACATTTATTAACCCTGACCTTCAAATTAATCACAAGCCTCCAAAATACACAGGAACAAACAAAAAAAAAAAAAGAAAAATAACAATAAAGTTTACACTTTTGTAACAGATTGTACACACACTGTAGGCATACATATGGTAATTAATCAAAGAGTAAGTAATTGATTGAAATTAATTAAGAATTGATAAAGAAACGCGGCAGATCTCTTAAAATGTGAAGATGTAAACACAGCTTGTTTGTGTATCATTATCTCTCTCTCTCTCTCTCACCCTCTCATGGTAAAGTTTAAAACACTGTTAAATAGAAACGTTATGGTATTGAAACATTAGTTATCTTTTCAAAGCATGAGATTTCTGTGCATGCATGTATGTATGTATGCTTGTAGTTGTGTGGTAAAAACACGTGCTTAAGTGGTTGACTTTATTTTGGTAACATTTCTTCTCATTGTTGTTTTTTTTTATATTTATTTTGGTTTGTTTTTTTTTTTGTTGTTTTTTTGTTAATGAACCGGTTTCTTAAACCACATCGTGACCAAAAGCCATTTAAACATGCGCTTAAAGCTCTTTTATAGGTTTTGTTTTGATTGTTGTTGCTTTTTTTTTTTGTTCTTCATTTTATTTTGAACCTAATCGAACAGAGTAAGCAAGTATTGTTTATAAGTATGTGTGTCAATAAAGTATTCATTTGTGTTTGTTTGTTTATTTATGATGTTATTGCTCGTTTTATTCTTTTTTTATTGTTATTTATGTACGTATGTATGTATGTATGCGTTCAACTCTCTACCAATTAAGAATTGGAGCAGTAAACTAAGGTTCTTTTCGGGTTTATTCGTTGTTATCGTTTTCTTTTTTTTGTTCGTATTAAATGTCTGGCTCTGTTTTGTTTAAAAATAACAAACCCAGCTCAAGGTAAATGACGTCATGTGTGAGTTTTTCGATGGTCTAATAAACACACAATTAAACTTGTTTTTTTCCTGTTCTTTTTTTCTTTTTTTTTCTTTTTGTTTTTCTCTGGTTTCTGTATATAAATGTCATGTTTATTGTTTTTCTGATTTCTATTTGTCACACTCTCTTTAGTAACAATTAATAAAAATTTCATTTTTGTGGTTATTTTTTATTATTTCTTGTTCTTTTTCTTTCGTTCAATAAACTTTTCTATTGTGTTGCTGTATGCGCATGTATGTGTGTATGTATGTATGTGTGTTTGTGTGAGTAATAGTGCAATTCATTTTATCTCTTTAAGAAAAAAGACGCCAATTTGACTTTGTTTTCTTTTATTTTCTTATTTCTTTCTGAATTTTTTTTTTCATTGTGTTTAGTTTGTTTTTTTTTTTTTGTTTTTTCGTTTATTATGAATGCCTTATGAAATTTAAGCTCTGCAGCAGCTGACAGGGCATTTGCTTGCTGTTATACAATGCAAGCAATAAAAAATCGAACAATTTTAATAAAAAAAATTTTTAAATTTTCTTTTGCTGTTAGAAATTATACGAGAGAAACTAATTTTGACTTAATCTTCCTCATTATCAATCTTGGTTTGATACGAATGCGACCATTTTCTATTGACATTATCACGCTCTACTTTAACAATCGCTTATTATTATAACTCTTAGTGTCGCCAGCGGTATGTAATCTCTTTTTTTGTAGGGTCATTACCCTGAATTCCCTTGTGACCTCAGATCTAGCAAAGGACGACCCTATTTCCTGTGATTAAATGAAAATTAAATGGCAATCCATTATTTTCATGTGGATACCGATTATCTAGAGGCCTATGTGTATACAAAGTTACGAGTTTCAAAATAAAGTAAAAAATCTTCAGGAGTTTCAGAGTCGTGCCTCTGCAAGATTAAAGATAAAGGGCTCTTAAAAGAGCACAGAAGGAGAAGAATATTCTCCTATTCTGTGCTCTTCCATATCTTTAGATTTTAGCTAACATGACAGTTCTAGGCCAGCAAATGTCAGGATCCATCATATTTTTACATGGTTCTTCCAACAATGCTGTAAAAAATATTGTTTCTTTGCATTCGAGTACCGAGATTAATGAAAATGGTCATTAATTACTGAGAAGCTTCATCTCCCACAACCTACATGAGAGATCTAAAGACGAATTGTTATTAAGCGCTACAAGGGACTTGATGGGCTTCAATTTTGACATACTTTTGTTTGATATTTCGAAGCGATATCTCGCCAAAAACTGCAGTAACGTAGTGTTCCAGATTTTTAACTGGGACTGGCCTGTGTACTTAAGAAACTTCACGTATCGCTGCTGAACCAGAAAAGCTTCTGCCTGTAATTTACTACGAGTGTTCGAAAAAATTATCCTCCACCATACAGTATAGCCCTGTGGATCTGTGTTTAAAGACTGCAGTTCCAAAAGTCAAAGTCGCCGTAGTCTAGTAGGTAACGAAAATATTTTTTCGGCGACTTCCCCTCAGCAGATTCTTCAAACTACAGTTCACGCACTCATGTAATACAAAATTAAGGCACACAACATAAATGGTGTGAGAAGTAGGTTGTAATTCTGACTGAAGGGTTGTAATAACCAATTATGTATGTATGTATGTATGTACGTATGTATGTAAGGACTTGTGTGCTTTTATTTTGTTATACTTTTGTTTAGTATTTCGAAAGATATCCCACGAAACGCTGCAGTAACGTTGTCTTCCCAGAGGTTAAACTGTGGCTGACTTGCCTCTGTACTTAGAAGAAACTTCAGGTATCGCTGCGAGATCAGAAGGCTTTTGCGTGTAATTTGCTACAGACAGGCCGTTCATGCCGCAGAGTTGAAAAATTCGAAAAAAATCATTCTCCCTTGTACTGGTTTTGACGTACCTACCCAGCAATGGTAAATGAAAACAAGAACTAATTTGTTGCGATTGTGGCTCATTATGTTCTATACTTTTGGCCTACCACTGTAAAATAATGAATGCAGACATAATGTATGGAGTTTCCCTAACCACAGACATGTGATAAATAAATAATTATTGCAGAATGGCAATTATTTTTTTAGTTTTTTTTTTTTGTTTTCTTGTTTTCATTATTTTAAAACCACATTTTTTTTATAAGATAAACATTAAGATCCATAGATTCATTGCAAGCATTTTAGAGAAAAAAAAATTATTTTTTTTTTATTTCAAAAATTATTCATACCAAGGAGATAGGCAAAAAGGAAAAAAAAACCCTTTATAAACAAAAAATTACGCACGTATTTAATATTTCTTGGTTTTAATTAAACAAACTTTTTTATTTTCGTATTTCTATTGATAAATAAAAATATTTTGAATTTTAAAAAAATAAGTATTATTAACCAGTTTCTGATTAATAAATTAATTTAAATTTGAACGATTTATAGAACCAGTTTCTTTAACTTAAAAAATGCATAGAAAAATAAATTGTTGAGTGGTGCCACCCCTCCAAAAGAAAAAAAGAGTCAAAATGTTTAACATTTTAAATTGAAAGTGATTTTAATTAATACGTTAACCAAACAACAAACAACTTTAAACAATAAAATCATAAAAAAATAAAAAACAAATTTAAATAAATTAAAAAATTACCCTTTTTTTTTGGTAATTTACTAGTCTTGCTTAAATTTAAATTTATGCTTGCCACTCTAAAATAAAAGGCCCTTTAATGTTTAATACTTTTTATTCTCCCCCCCCTCCCAATAAACAACCTTAATTGAATGCGATTAAATAATTGACATAATTTTTTGCGCATTAAAAAGAAACAAACAAACAAACAAACAAACAAACAAAATTATAGAACAAGTGCGGCCATAGTCGGAGACTCTTTGGGTTTGGGAGACGTGCAAATTATAATAAAAAAATATTCTTCCATTCTCTCATTTTGCTTTTTATGTCATATTTAAGTGACTGTTAAAGTAATATGAAACAAAATTATGCCACACAGTAGCATCTCTGAATTCCATTTTAAATAGACTTCTAGACGCAACAACATGGTTGTTAAAGTCTCCACTGTTTTTTAAAGCTGACAACTTGAGGAGGCAATTCTTTATGCTAAATTGGCAAGATACAAATAACATTAACATAATTATCTCTTATCCTCTCTCTCTCTCTCTCTCTCTCTCTCTCTCTCTCTCTTAGTAAGGACAGTATCACAATGAAAAATAATTTTAAAATAAAGAAAAAGAAACATAAAAAGCCAGAGAAAAAAGAAGAAAGGAGTTCAATTACTTTAAAAAGGTTCAAATTATTTAAAGAAACTTTAAGTTTATATAGGGAAAGAATATGCTGTACTTAGCTAATGCCCGGTGTGATTCGTTGTATCCAAACAAACGCCGCTATATTGTCTCTTTGGGTTGCTGACAAATTTGATCTTAAAAAGATTGAGAAAGAATCCGACTTTAATGTCATACATAATACAATTGGTCATTGCAACCGTTCAATCAGGGGTACGACACAGCTTCTCACACCATTTATGTTGTATGTATTAATTTTATCCATGAGTACTAGGACCTACAGTTTAAAATCGATTCCGAACGACAGATTTTTCAGAAAATTTTGATTAACTCTCAGAGTTTTTGCCTGAAATCTGCTGAAAGGAAGACACCGACGAAATATTCCAGTTTCATTTGGTTGGAGATGTCGGACCTCCTATGGCCTCACGTCTAATAGGCCAACGACTGATGATTAATGCGTCCTATTGGCTAGATCTTTGTAAAAAGGTTGTTACCCGTTAGTTACCGCATAATATTTACTATTTATATGAAATGATTTGTTTATACACGGCGTCAGTTTCGTGTTTTGATCCACACCCACTTCCCCCCCCACTTTTTCGATGAATACCCATCTGTTAAATAGAAATTTTTGCCGTTGAAATCACGTTTTTTTAAAAATCAATTATTTCGTCTTAACAAATCATAGCAGCAATAGCAACAGCAGCAGCAACAATAACAACAACAACAATAACGATAACAATTGTTGTTAATTAT
The DNA here is from genome assembly GCA_005959815.1 of Sarcophaga bullata. NCBI lineage: Eukaryota > Metazoa > Arthropoda > Insecta > Diptera > Sarcophagidae > Sarcophaga > Sarcophaga bullata. The sequence goes on from QOCX01000012.1 coordinate 949,582, forward strand.
TGCAATAATTCGTTGAGAGTAACAAATTACCCACTGGTCTATTGACCAAACCCTGTAATTTAAAATTAAAAAAACATTGCTTCTCGTATTTGTATTGCTCTTAATAGCACCAAGAGTTGAAACAGTTGCATGAATGAGGCAAGTAAAAGTGTGGCTTAAAGTTGCAAGTTGTTTAACAAGACATGCCGTAACATAATTCCATCATAACGGAGAAATGTGTCAATTAAACGCAGAGAGTTTGTTTGCAAAGCACGTAAAGTTTTAGATACGCTACGAGAGTAAATTTTTAGAAAAGGTTAGACAAAGTATTTTAGAATTTCAATTATGCTTTGCTATTCAAATTTATTTCTTAATTTCTTAATATTTTTTCAATTAATTTTCCAAAAATTGAAAACAAAAAATTTTTTCTTTAACTTCCCATTCATGCCTCCTTATAAGCAGCGTCTGCTTTAGTCGCTGTTGTTACTATTGTTTTTCTATTATTACGTGATATTTTCTTTCTATTTCTTTAAATTTTATTTTTTCTTATTATTGTTGTTGTTGTATTTGTTTATTTAAAAAATAAATTTAATTGATATTCTCTCTCCCCATATATGGGAAAAACGTTTCATTTACGGTTTCATTATAAACATTTTTGCTGACAGCAAAGCGCGCGCGGCTTTGTTTTTTTCTATCAAATTGCGTTGATGTTTTGATTTTTGGCGCCCCTATTAATTTAACAAAAAGATTGTTTATGGCTGATAAAAATTATTACATTTTATGTGTTCAAAAATGGTTAAAAAATATAAAACAACTTATGGCTTATGTTAGTAAACAAATTATGATGGAAATCTGCATTGAAAAATTCAAAATAAACCAGGCTTTAAAGTTTTAGTTTAACTAATACTAACGGTATAACATTGTTGAAAACAAAACTGACTTATTAAATTGGTGTTTACAACCCTTTAGTCAGGATTACAACCTATTTTGTCACATTACCTATGTTATCAATGAGCACCTAGCCCCTGCAGTTTAAAATTGTAAAATTTAATTTAAATTTCATGATTTATTTAAAACTGTCTGCCTTTTGCTTTTGTTGTTTTTGTAATAACTAGACTCCTTGACATTAAAATAAATTTTTTAAATAAAATTTTTTTTATTTCAAATTTAGTTTTCATATGTTTTCACATGCCATTAAATTGAAATACAAACAGTGATCAACTGCTCATAAATATTCAAGTCCACAAAATCCAATTATTTTACTGCCAAGCCTGCACTTGAAACTGCCGCTCTCCCCCATCTAGCTGCAATTGTATAAAGCCTCTCTGTAAATGGCCTTTTAAAGAAGGTGACAAATTGTTGTGCACAGTTTTTAAAACGTGTTGCTACAACAACAACAACAACTACAATGTGTAAACAATTCAATAAACATTCTTCAAAGCGAATAGAAAAAAAAGCTTTTCAAACACTTTTAAACAACATTTTAATTACTCTATTAAAAAACAACAACAACAACAATAATAAATCCAATATAAAAAAAACGAGAGGAAAAAAAACTTGGCATACAACTCGAGACAAGCCAAACAATATTGAAAAAAAAGGTTTGAAATAAATTAAGCAGGCAGAGGGAACGAAGGAGAGAATCAAATCAGATGGCCGGCTTACAATCCAGGCATTAAATTGTTTGTCAACATTGCAATGCTTTTCAACAACAATAACAACAACTACACCGCATACCACATTCCACATACCGCAATCCACTACACTGAGTTACAATTGTAAGTTGACTTTTGTTTGCAAGTGTTTGTCGATCGAAACCAACTGACCATATTGATTAAATCAAAACACATCACATTATTGGCATGTATGTCTACTGTGTTCCAAATACTTACTTACATACATACATACATACATACATACATACATACATACATACATGCATACATTTGGCTTGTCTTATTTGAATAAAATACTGCGAAATATTTACAAACAAATGAGGCATACAAATCGAAACAAAAACAAAAACAACATCAACAACAACACTTGGCTTAATGCTGCACAAAAGGTAAACAATAATAATAACAGCAACAACAATAACATTAAAACCTTTAGAAATTTAATTGAAAAGAAAAAGTAATGAAAAGTTTCCATAGAATCATCAAACACGTGGGCCACGTGTCTTTTAAACATTTCCTTTCAAGCCTTTTGTAGTTAGAGAATGTATTAGAAAGAGATAGGAAAACAACGTTTAAGAACAATACCTAAGAGTAAATACATAGAGTGGGTACCCTAGGCCTCCATTTGAAACTAAGCAACAAGGTTTTCTAAAGTCCGTGAAGCTGGTTTTGACAATCAAACACGATTTCGAAGACAAATATTCCGAAGGAGTAGATGGGGGATTCACCGACGAAATCGATAGAATGGTGGCCTTAGCATTCAAACACGATCACGAAGACAAATATTCTAAAGGCACAGATGGCGGTTTTCACTGGCGAGATCGATTCAATAATAGTCTCCGCAATCAAACACGATCACGAAGACAAATATTTCTAAAAGCACAGATGGGGGGTTTTCACTGGCCAAATCGTTGAATAATGGCTCCAGAAAATCAAACACGGTCACGAAGACAATTATTCCAAAGGCACCGAATCGGTTAAATGATGGAGAGCTGTGAAGGAATTTTGGTTCAATGAAACTATGCAGGAAAAGTCTTCCCTCAAAAAACTATCATTCGGAAGTCGACTTTAATCTATAGGTCCACCATCATGTCAAAAATTTAACACAATACAACATAATGTGGGGGAGAACTAGGTTGTAAATCCTAACTGAAGGGTTGTAATAGCCAATTAAGTATGAATGTAAATTATGTAAGGACCAAGAAAGGGCTTCGATGCACGAAAGCTTCTAAAACGAGACAGAGTTGCCTTCCAAAAAAAACCCTTAAACAGATAGGCGAGTAGAGAATAGTTGAGGAACCGTTACAAAGAGATCATTATGAGGTCTTCTTGAAGTAATTCTTCTAGCCATTACAAAAAGGGGTCTCATTAGAAGGGAGAAATTTAGCATTGTTTGAGTGAAAACGCCCTCTCAATCAGTGATAACGGTTGCTGTAGTGTGTAAAAGAATAAAAAAACCGTACTTTCCAGCAATTAACGGTAATTAATTGCTAGGAATACCTATTTATTGTTGAAGTTTAGTCCTACTATGTCACACAGGGACGTACCTAACCTCACTTAACCGCACCTAACCTCACTTACTGCAACTTACAGGCAAATTTAAAATTTTTTTCTTTAAACTGGTACTCATCTATTGTATGCATTTTTTGTTGTTACATTATTTAGATTTTCTTTTGTTTAATTGCTTTTTAAATTAAATTAAAATTTAAAAATGAAAAATTCCTCACGAAAATATTTAATTTTTTTTTTATTAATTTTTCTCAACTTTGACTTGGAAATTATATTTCAAAAACTAAAAATAGCCCGGCCTAGTATGGCCTGGCCTGTATGTTAAGCTGTCAGTAATGAATACATAGATGACTTGAGAAAATAAATTAATGGGTGGATATTTAAAATACTCTACTAGTGAATAAGATGATGATGATAATGATGAAGATGAAGAAGAAGAACAATAAATGAATGAATAGCATTTAATTAAACAATAAAAATTGTTTGAGTACTGAAACTAACGTTTATTGAATTTAATTAATGACTCTTCACACGCTTCTCACTCTCTCTATCGCTCTCTCTGTCGCTTGGGTTACCCTTAGTTTAGCACGGTCGCTTGGTTACATATTTAAATTCCTAGATTCTAATGAAAAAAAAAAATTAAAAAAAGATTTTGTTTGTAATTATTTTCGATTAATTTTATTGCTTTTTTTAAAAGAGGAAAAATGAAGATTTATTAACAAATACGGGTGTTCGTTACTGACACATAATAAAAGCCAAAACAATGTGTGAACATTTCTAAACTTATAAGAAGAGCGAGAGAGGAAAAACCCACTCTTTTTCTAACAGTTTTTTTAATTTGATTTGTTTTTTGGTTGTTTGCCATAAATCCTTATGAGTTTTAACACACACACTTTCTTAAATCTGTATGGTGAGCTCAAAAGTCATTCATTGAACTTTGAACTCGTCTATTCACGAAACACGAAAACTATTCTCAATGTATACATTCCGTACACTTACATTTACACACACACATGTGATGTTTTGTGTTGTGCTGTTGTGATATGGTGGTCGTGTGTCTTTGCTCTCTTTTTTTGTTGTTGTTGTTTTTGTTGTTGTTTTAAACATAACTTTGATAAATTACAGGAAATATGATCAATGCTGCTTTGGTTTTTAATGTTGTTGTCACTTTAGTTATGTATGTTTGTTGTTGTTGTTGTTGCTGATTGTGGTAACTATTTTACTTGTTCATGTTCATGCAGCAAAAATTCTTCTTCTACCTCTTCTTCTTCGTCTTCTTCTTGTTTGTTATGAACGTGTCTCTTGTTTAACAAGCATTTCATTACAATTATTATTACTGCGGTTACTTTGTTGGTATTATTGTTTTTGTTTGAGTGTTAATGTTGTATTTGTGGTTGTTGTTACAGATTGTGTCGTATGCAAACAAACAAAAAAAAATACCAGAGTCAGTCAATTTCTATAGGGAGCCGTATTTTCTTATGTTTTCTTATAAAGGCTTCTCCATTTCGATTTCGTTTTCAATTTCTTAAGTAAAGTTTTTAATAAAACACACCTAAAGTCGGAATTTCATTGAAATTTTGATTTCATTGCGATGCTTGCAACTCATTCTAATGATCACTTCTGTAGTGGTGGCAGTAGTCAATACTTTTGTGGTACTTTTCAACTACTTCATCACACATTTCGAGCGGTACTTTGGCGATAACTTAACGAATAATGATAATCAAACTTTTCAACTTTAACGTAGCCCTACAAATATACCCTCAGAGTATTATTATGGGGAGTATTAGTTAAGATAACAAATCATTACACAACCTAGTCACAGGTTGTATACGATAAGGGCAACTTCTCAGGGGACATATGCATACATGCAGTAATAAGCATGACACTGCTTTTTAACACTGTACTCGAAGCCTTGATATCGTAGGTATCCAAATACAACTGAGGAATTAACTAGGAAGTAAATTGCTTGGACGGCATCTCCCCGCTGCCTAAACATTCAGACATATTCCGATACTAGCCGGATTATCCATTAAAGCTGCGCTTATTAAGCATATTAAAAACTCTCGCTGGATTTCTGTGACCGATACCCTAATTAACAACGTATATTCATTCAGCTAACGCGGGAGTATCATAACAACTATAGGACGACATCTGCTGTCAAGGCATTCAGACATATTCCGACACTAGCAGGCCTTCAAGAAGCTCTTAGGACCTGATAAATCATAGCCTAGATGGCTAATTAACAATGTCAAAAGTTGAAATTGAGTTTTCTGTAAATATTTTAATTTTAATTTGTAAATTTTCTTGTTTTTTTATTTTTCTTTTTATTTAAATTTCAATTTACTTAACAATGCTTCACTCAAAAAAAAAAAACAAAAAAAAACAAATAAAATAAACCACTTGAATACGAATCATCTTTTGCCCTGATCTTTAATTAAAATACCCACACACACACACATACTCATTACAACAATAAAATAAAAAGAAACAAGAAAAAACAAACGAAAAAAACATAAAAATAAGGCTTAAAATATTAAATAAAACAACAACAATAACAGATTAAGTACTCGTAAAGAGCTAAAGTATTAACATATGATTTCTATGGGCCATGTAACCCAAATTAATAATGAACAAACAAGCAAACAAACGAACTAAAAAAGAAAAGGAGAACGAAGGAGACAAAAAAAAATGAGCAGAAAATATATTTCAAAGTCAAAAAGTCAAATTAAATAATTTAACATACAATGCTTACACATGCACTTGCAATCACACATAAACATGAACATCAACATCAACATCAACAACATCATCTTCATCATCATCATCATTCAATCGTTCAATCACTTATTTAAGCATCATATTCATGCATGCATTCATTCATGCAGTCATTGAATATGTCTGTCTACAGTTACATGAACTCATATTATAACAACAGCCTACATATTAAAATTAAATAAACATACGCAGTTATTTACGTATGTTCGGATGTATGTTCGTATACTTTCGTATTTATTTGTTGTTAATGCTTGCTTGCCTTGCCCTGCAATGCAATTTTTTAAGACCCTCTTGATTATATTTTATTTAAATACTCTTTATACTCTCTCCCTCTCTCTCTCTCTTTCTCTTTTTCTCTTTTTCGGCTTGTAAAGAGTGTGTTTTTTACTGTTATTTCTTAAGGAGTAAGTAAATAAAAAATTAATTTCTTATAATTCTTAAGTGTAAGCTTTAAATGTAAAGTAAATTATCATAACAACAATAACAATAACAATAAACAAGAACAACGGGGCCTTAATAAGAGTACGCAAACATATTTGTTAATCATAATTTCAATGTATGAGTGTATGTGTGTTTGCAATTGCTGTGCTGTTCATCTGAATTAATGTCTGCAGGTTCATGCATGTTCACACACATGTAGTGTTCATGTTGTGTTTGGTCCAGGCACAGAAGATTACCAACCAACCTCATGTACGAATTTAATTTGTATGTTTGTAAGAGAGGAGGAAACAAACAAGCAAACAACAACAAGAACATAAAGATTGTGGTCTCTTTGAAAAAGGAGATATGCATAGTTTTTGTATGTAATTTTTAAATTTTTTTTTTTTGTTTTTGTAATTGCAATCAGGAGGAGCATTACTTGTATAACGGACAACGGTATATTTCTTATGCTTTTTTTCTTTTTTTTTTTTGGACAAAAATACGTCTTAAATAACAAAAAAATTTAATGAAATTTTATTGCAACTGGGAGAGATTACATGGGAAAAGATGATTTTTAATTTGATAACTTTTTTTTCTATTAAATAGGCTAACAAATCCTTAACCAAGAAATTTATATATCAAGGTCACTAGTTCAGCTAGTGCCTGAAGCCTAGATACGTAAGCATGGTAGTTATTGTGTGCAAATTGTTCTAGATCAACAGTAATGCCTTCTTCTTTAAAACAAGTCACATTAAGACCCAATACTGGGCTAACTACAGCGGTATACATGTCCAGAATATAATCTTTTGAAATGAATAGAGGGCAACCACAGCGGTCTTCACTCTTTGAACAACGTACTGCCTAAAACTCAACTTATTGTTCAAAATAATGTCCTTCCAAAATGCAGAAAGCATTCAGTTTAACAAATTATGTCCCTCTATACATGAAAATCGGCTGCCATATCAATATTAAAACCAATTAAAGCTCTTCTGGTGCCGATAATATGCCCCCCTAGTATTATGCCCACAGAGTATTATGCTCGGGAGTATTAGTTAAGATAACATTCAACGCCTTAGCAAAGCATTATACAACGGAGTCGCATGTTTTACAAATACAATCACAGAAAAAAGTTTACGTACACCGTTATATGTAAATTTTTCTTCTTTTTTGTTTTTCTTTAGGTTATATTTTTTATATTGGAATACATTCTTAATTGTGGTTGCCTTAAAGAACGTTATAACACCTTTTTTAATTTGAAAACCATTGCATCAGTGTATACAGACTTTTTGCCTTGACTGTATGTATAGAGAAAAGTATGCCACAGGGTTGAGTACAGTACCCACTGTTTTTCAACATTGTATTCGATGTCTTGACGTCAAAGGTATCCAAATACAACGGAGGAATTAACCGAGAAATAAATCGCCAACTTTACGATCCCAATTGCGAGGACGTTAGCTGTCTGCTGTCTAACATACAAACATATTCGACCAAAACTATACATATTAAAGACCCTCTCTTGATTTCTGTGAGCGATACTCTAATTAATAACGTAGATTCATTCTGCTACCATGGGAGTATCATAACAACTTCAGGAGGGCCTGCTGAAGATATACGGGCTCGTATAAACCAAGGTTTTGCAGTCTTTAATTACCTAAAAGGGTTGGGAAATCGCCTTGGATTTCAAGGAGCACAAGCATAAGATCATTCCATGTGAGCATAAAGTCAGCCTATGTCAGTCCGTACTTTTATTTCAATTTCTTTATAATTCTTCTGTAAAAATTTTAATTTACATTCCCTGTCGATTTAAAATTCCATTTGTTGAAATGTTTTTAGCATTCAAACGAAATAAATATTAAATTCGGTTTAAAACAGGCAACATTTTGTGGCAGACACATTTTAGTTGAACGTCAACTTTATGGTTGCAATTTAAAATGCTGCGCCAATGCAACGTTTATGTTGCCACATGATAATAACGATAGCGATGTCACATCACAACAAGTCGCGTTTTAATCATCAATAATCATTAAGAGTCTCATTTATTTGATGTGTAATGTCATGACGCTAAATAAACAGTTACTCTCTTTAAATTAGAGACGGCCAAGCATATGACAAGCCAGGCCTGCATGAACTTAATTAGGCAATTAAACAAAAATTACAGGCGTTTAGTTTTACATTTATTTTAACGAGCGTACCTATTATTCTGACCATTACTGTACTATATTCTGTGTATAAATACGTTAATTTTATTAACATGTTTATGTTTTAACAAACAAAAAACTATTAATTTGACATGCATTGTACAACAGCAGCATGACCAGAGTAAGACGTGCAATAAATTATGTTGCTGATGTTGTGATATCCAGCCTGCCTGCCTGCCTGGCTGGCCAAGTCAATTAGACAGGGAATTTGTATTTGTGCAACACAAATCACACGTTATGCTGTACACATATGCCACATGCATATGGACTTAAGGCATTTTATTTTTAGTTTTATTTCTTCTCTTTAAATTGTTAATTTAATTAGAAAATCAAATCAAATAAATTCGATTAATCGAAAGGGTGATCCATTTTGAGGTTTGCAAAAGTAAAACTACGATGTCGATGGAGATTACTTGTCATTAAGGCATGTACAATGGCTTTTGATGATTTCAGTGAAACCTTGATTTGTTTGAACCTTTCTTGGCATTCTGTATTGAATTCAATCTCATTGAAATGATCGACTTAAGATAGGTGCGCTGTTTTTAAGATAATTTTCGACGATTTTATTATTCCACAATTCGGGGAGGATATCAAAAGTTAGGATATCAAAAAGTCTTAAAATTTCCTTGACAAAAAGTCCTTTTTTAATGGTACTTTTTTTGAAAAGGTACTTTTTTACAAAAGGTACTTTTTTACAAAAAGGTACTTTTTTACAAAAATGTACTTTTTTAGAAAAAGTACCTTTTCAACAAAAGTGTATTTTTTCCAAAATATGAAAAAACATACCACAAAAAGTTCTTTTTTACCTAATCGTGCATTTTTTAAAGGTACTTTTTTTCTATCAAAGAGTTTAAAGAGTACGAATTAAATAGACTTCTTGGAAGGAATTCAAAAAGGCCCAATATTTCCTTGGCAAAAGTTCTTTTTTAATGGTACTTCTTTTATTAAAAGGTACTTTTTGCAAAAAGTATTTTTTCTAGCAAAAAGTACTTTTTTCAAAATATGAAAAAATATAACAAAAAAAGTTATAGTTTACCTAAACGTACATTTTTTAATTAAAAGGTACTTTTTTCTATCAAAGAGTACCTTTTTATCAAAAGGTACTTTTTCCCTAATGAATGAAATGAAATTTTTTGAAAAGAAAGGGTAATTCTGGTTTAATTTTTCAAAACAATTTATCTCTAAACACTACCTATCAAAACCAATAATTTTCACCAAAAAAGTACTTTCCAAAACAGTTCCCAGTTTCTTTTAACCCTTTTCTAATTATAATTTCCTCTCCGTTTTTGCTTAATATACCTGCATTTAAACTTAACTAGGCTTAAAAGTCTAATGCTGTTAATTTAGTGTCCATTATGGTCTAGGTAATGTGATACGACTAGAAAGGGGGTAAAAAAATAAGCCTTAAAGCAAAAAAAAAAAGAACCAAGCAAGCAAAAGTAAAACGTTTGTCAAATGGAAAATTATTAAGACTGCATTTGTTTTTGTTTTTGTTTTCTATTTAGAAATACCGGCATAAAACAAGAGAAAAAACAAAAAGAAATACTAGACTTATGTTAGAATGGCCAGAGCACCTTGGAAGACATTGTTGTATGTAATTACCGGGTAGAAATATACACGTACACACACACACACATTAACCCGTTTTTATGGCAGGAAAAGCATGATGAAAATAAAATAGTAAGAATGCGAAACAGGAAAGGGAAGTAAAAGGTTAAGAGAAAGAGAGAAAAGAAGAACAGAAAGGTTAATCAAGTCTTACATGATCAAGAGGTATCCCATTGAACCTAATGGATGAAAAGACTGCATTTGGTACCTTCTAGTGAAAAAGTTCACCTCCATTTCTCCAGGATTCCACCTAAGCCGCGCCTATACGTTCTTTCCCTATTTTTCTTAAGCAAGTTGGCAATCCTCATCCGAAAAGAATCCACAAATCTGTCCATAATTGTATAAATCACTTCATGATCTGCATGAGAATTTGGTCCACATCTTATCTCATTATCTCATCAGCAGATCGTTCATCACAAGGATATGAGAGAGTACCCCAACTTGTGTAGTTACTTACTTACTTAGTTAATTGGCTGAATACAACCCAATTAACGGATTTCGACCTGATGCAACACATTCTTCCAGGCGCCTCTGCTTTTTACACGCCTACGCCAGTTGGTCACACCAATCGATGATAGGGCTTCCTCGATTTGGTCCTTCCAAAGTAAACAAGGTCATCCTCTTCGCCGACTTCCGCAGATATCCGCATCAAATACTAGTCTCTCCTCAGAGCATCCTGCTACATACTATCGACATGGCCGAGTTAGCGCAGCCGCTGGATGTTAATACGCTGCACAACGTGTATGTCGTTTAGGAGCTCATACAGCTCATCGCCAACTTGCACTGGACCAAAGATCTTACTTAGGACGGTTCTCTTGAATACTCTCAAGGCTGCTGCATCAGAGCTTAATGGAGTCCATGCCTCTGCGTCATAAAAAAAAGAGGGTTGAGGGGGGTTAAGGGTCTTGTAGAGTTGTAGAGGGTCTTGTTGGTGTACCAGAGAGGGGTCTGCTACTGAATTGACTATTGAAACCATAGTAGCACTTGTTGGCAGGAGTGATCCTGCGCCTGATCTCCAGACTGATATTATTTTTGGTGGTGGCGGAGGAGCCAAGGCAAATGAATACCTTGACTATATCGAAAGTATAGTTATCGGCCGTTATCTGAGATCCATGTTGAGGAGTTCCCTTTCCTATCATACTGGTAATAAGTGAGCTCCCTAGTATAGGGAAAATTGCTCCTCTACGAAGTATTTTCAACATCTAATTGACGACAGTACGCGTGTACTCCCATTCTAGTCAATACACCCATCACAGGCTGCCTCTACAACCAGGAAGATGCAAAATAAAGGCCACGCCCACCCTACATCATACCCATGGCATGTTTCAAACTTTACAAAAGGCCGGGATATTTTACATTCGGTCCACAAGGCTTCGTTGGTTTAAAATTCATCAATCGCTGTTGCACAGCCTTTTCGTTTACCAATCTTTTGCGATTTACCCCCAACGGGTTAATATTTCCGTAATAATGTGAACAAAACTGAACTCTAAAGAACTGCCTGCACAAAACAAAAAAAATAAAAAACGAAAGGCTAACAAAGAAACTTAAAACATTTCAAAGTCTTAGTTAGGCTGTAGGGGTAATATGATGCGATTATTAGTCAAGTGTTAAATGGTAATGACAAGTTATACCACACTCCCTAGTCCCCCCCCCCTAGTCATTACCACTTTTATGCTCTGCTCATTATGCAAAATAGAAACAAAACGTTGTGTTTTAAATGTAATGGAATCAACAGACGACATTTTTTTTTTTTGAGTAAAGAATTCAGAATTCAGAAAATGAAATGGAAATGAAATTTTATCTCAAACGGAATCTCTAACAGGCCATGACGACCAGAACAAATGAATGAAAATGAAGTGAATTTGGATGAAATAACTCAATAAAATTAAACAATTCAAATGAAAATACACAATGCAAGAGAGAGAGAGAGAGAGAGAGAGAGAGAGAGAAAGAGAGATAGAGAGAGAGAGAGAGAGAGAGAGAGAGAGAGAAAGAGAGAGAAATAAAAAATTCAAAAACAGGACCTTTTGTCCCAAACAAAGCCAAAAACGAGAATGTTTATGACATTAAAGAAGTGCTTTCAATGAGAAAATTTTTTCTTTCTTCCTTCTGCTTGAAGAGATATGTGATGCTGACAGTTTTCATTTGTTATGAGGTCAGCTTAAGTTATGCTTTTATGACGTAAAAAACGAAAAATTTAAATTATTCACATCAAGACAATATAGGTCATGGCGTAAATATTTGCAAATGCTTTCAAATATTTTCAAAAAAAATTCTTGCCTTGCTTTACAGGATATGAAATGACATGCTTTGGCAAATAGCCATACATTCCAGCATGTAACTGAAATGCATGATGTAAAGCATTTCAAAAATTTCCAACAAGAATTTATCAAAAGATAATCACTTGGAAGAATTTCTTTAACAAAATTCACAATTAAAATCTAAAAAAAAAAATTATTTTTTAAATGAGCACACCCACTGTGGCGTCACGTTATGATCAAGGACTTTAACAGGTCAAGCTAACCCAACAAACCAATACAATGCAATGCAATGGCAGACATTCAAATCACATTCAATTTATTTAAAATTGAAAAGAAAAAAAAAACATGTTTATTGTCACAAATAAAATAAATACTTTGCAAATCCGTTCTACTTTGCCACTGAAATAGAAAATTACTTCGCAACAAACAAAACAAAAAAAAAAACACGCACATGTCAGGAAAAATGATACACAGACGACAGACAACAATATTAACTACTTTTAAACCCCCAAGTAATGTAATGAATGACACACAGACAATGTGCAGCAACAGTAGCAGCAGCAGTAATATAAAGTGTGAACACAGTAAAGTTGTTACGAAAAATAAAAAAAAATACTAAATGAGTTCATAATAATTCCTATGAACTTTAAAATTTAGTTGGCACAACTAAAAAGTTATCTGCTAAGTTGCTGTGAAACTTGGTAATTTCCAAAGAACTTATGAAGCTTGTGGGAAATGGCTGCAAAGTGATAGATTATACCGATAATCTAACCATAACCATACCCGATATGTATCGCAAAACGCTAAACGCTGCCTTTATAATCCGTTTTTATTTGGGGCAGAATAAACTGTCCTGAGGTTCAATCCCTTAAGGCTTGAAGTTATTAAATTCTTGTTATCCTCTACTTTTAACCCACTGAGAATGATCCTCGATTACTAACTCTAATGAAGATAGAATATCCTCGAAAGGACTCAGCAACTTATGATACTTTTTTATCTATAAACACGCCTTTGGTAAAAGATAAAAGGTGCATACTATCTGTACTGTGCTGGATTCTTTTCCCAATTTACTGGAAACATATACCCACTGATCGAGGGAGAATGGGAAAATGGATCGTGATATGTTATGTGCAAGCAAGAGGACTTGAATATCAAAAATGCAACACTGCAGTGTCTCTCTCAGACAGAAGTTATGGGGATCCTCATGGGGATTAAATGGTTGTTCAGTTGAGTAATTTGAAGTGAGAACATACAGACATACTCGGACAATCAGGCGGTCCAAAAGTCATACAGACGTCCAGCTTATCCATGAATATCGCGTATTTCTCAGGAAAATGGCGGATTACAATGTCTATGTTGATTTCAACGTATTGTGCGTCTAATATATTCCGAAAAAAAATTCTTTCGAGCTTCTGGGGTACAGAAGGACAACCGAAACTCCATTTGGAAGATTACATAAAAAATGAAACTTGCATACAATCGAGGCCTTTGTTGCTTTGTTATTATTCAGGCTAAGAGCCAATGGGATTCTATTATAGAAACTAAAGGAGGAATAGAGGAGGTTCTCGTTAGGGGAATAGAATTTTCCAAATTAAATTAGAGCATGTGGCACATTAAATATCAGACTTTTAATTACATTCTCCCATTTGTTGCCACGGGCTTAATGGTCTCCTCTCAAATCTAAATATTTATAAAGTAATGAAGGAATTTTTATTGGAAAATCTCCGTTCCTCTAAGTGTTTCTAATTATTTTATCAACATTCCACACACAAATTTTCGTGGGTGTAGCAAAAAATTTGCGTAAAAATTTAAATTCTTCCTCATGACCTTCTTCTTTAAGTGTGTCACTTCACGTCCAAGTAGCTGTCTTACTGCTTTCAAGAAACTCGCGAGCGCTCACACACACACATGCGTGCAGAAATTATAACATCCGGTAAAAAAAAAAGAAAAAAATGGTGGCAGGATATTTAAAGAAATTAAAACCGTGGCACTAAAAATACTTGAATAATGACCGAATCACAGTGACAGTGACAGGTGTATGTATGACACACAATATTCGCTGTTTTGTTCCGTCATCTAATAATTGAAAGCAAAGGCACGCAGTTGTACTTGCAACTCTTTAAAGAGGCAGGACGGAGGGTAACCATAGCAGTAATTAAAACAAAAACAAGAATTGAAAGTAAAAACAAAAAAGTGAATGAGTAAACGAGTAAATAATTTAATGAATGACTATGTGAGTGAGTGAATGAGTGAGTGAATGAGTGCATAATGTTTCTAATGTTTAACTACACAATTATTTAATTGTGACTGGCAGCTGTCATCGTTGGACATGTCAGTTTGAGTATCATTTTTAATTATAAGGCGTCCAAAACTCAAGAGAGCAGAATAAAAAACAAAAATGCTATGAAAAATGTCATGACAGTTGGATGAAAAAAATAGTGTCAACTAAGTCTCTGATGCAAAAAAAAAAGGAACACAACAACAAAAAGACACTAGAAATGTGGGTTTTTCTTTTTTGCCACTGATTCAAGACAATAGAAAAATTAAAAGAAATTGAAAAATTTAATTAAATTGTAACGATTAACGACAGAGAAAAAGAAGGCGTCTTTCTCTAATACACTTAAACACGAAGTTGAGATTGTTTAACATGATTTTCTATGACAATTATTTTCAATTATTTTTCCTCGTTTCTCTGTTGTTTTTTTTCTTTCATTTTAAAAATTTTTTTTTTTTTGCCTTGCTTTATAAATAAAATGTTGTGTGTGGAGAGAGACAGACAGACAGAGCTAACGATGGTGATGACATCGTTTTGATAACATTGACATATTGCAAAAACAACTATAACACCATCAGTAACAACAACAACAACAACAACAACAACAACAATAGCATCAGTATTCATAATAATAATAATAATATGCAGCAATAATCACATACATTTCCACAAATCAAACAAAGTAGAAGAACAAAAAACCAAACAAAAAAGAACCTGCAATGGATAGATGTCATCATCATCATCATCATCATCATCATCATCATCATCATCATCAGCATGTTTATTCGCTCCTTTAGTCATAAACATGCCGGCTATAAAATTATATGCAAATCGGCAACTGTTACATAACAGGCTACACCCAAAGGAAAGTTTACAAAAAAAAAAAAATTCCACAAAAATACAGGTTATACCAGATAGCCCTCTTTAGAAGTTTCACTCGGAAACCATTAGGCAGGAACCTTGATTCGTTTTAGAAAATGCAAGATCTCTTCTGCTGTAGTCTAGTAGGTATGCATTCGCATGCGTTATCCTTTCATTTTGCATCTTATCTTCCTATTTGAGTTTCTGTTGTCTTTCCCCAGAAGCTCGTAAGAACTTTTTTCCGGAATATCTTAGACACATTATATGTTCAAGCCAGCGTAGACGTTTCAATCCGCCGTTTATTGGAGGAATACACGATAGTTTATCAATGATAAACTAAGACGTCTGAATGACATTCAAAAGGGATTTTATGGCAGTCCGGCTGTCCCATTATATCAATATGTTCTCAATAAATCCTTAATCTTCAGTAGTATAGCCATGCCAACCGCCTAAGAGGCATTGTAGTGATGAATGTTTGATATTTAAGTGCTCTAGATACACATACCGTAGTATAATCGATTTTCCCATCCTTCCTCAAGCTGTGGGTATATGTTTCCAGTGACCTGACTGCATATTCCAGAAGTATGGTATTTGTTATGATTACTAATAGTACTGAGGAATATGGGCCTATGACTCTAGCATGTCTTTGGATCCATTTAGGCCAGCAGTTAATAGAGTTCAATCCGAATTGCCTGCAATTGATGTCACCCCCAGGGTACTGGTAATAAAAAGGTTAGTTTGCTTCGCCGTAGTCTAGTCTGTTGGCTTATTAGTTCAAACCCCAGGTTAGGCATTAAAAGGAAATTATGAAAAAATATTTCTTCGGGGTCTTTCTCTCAGCAGACTTCTGGCAAAAACTCTCTGAGAGTGAAATTGAACTGCCATGGAAAAGTTTCTCAAAAATATGTTGTTCGGAGACGGCTTTAAACAGTAGGTCCCGCCACTCATGTATGAAAATAACGCACACATCATAAGTGATGTGAGAAACTAGGGTTGTAACGACCAATTATATTATGTGTGGTCATACTATCAAGCAACACTTGGACATATGAGGCTCAGAGAATCCAAAAGTGATTGTGAAATGTTATTGGTTTTCGGAAAAAATAATTGTTTAGTAAGCAATTAAATCTGGAGTTCACTGTCGTTGTTCGGCATTTTTTCAACGATGACTCTAGAAAAAATATTTCGATCAATTCAGTCAGCTAGGGTGGTATGATAAACGCCTCGTATTCCCCTTAACTGTGGAGATCTCTGGACGTTGCCATGACCTAACTGATATTGCTTATATTGCAAAAGCAGTTTCCAGAGAGAATTAATTTCACGTTTTGCCCAAGGTTATGCGGTCGATACGTCGTTAGATTATTTTGTGGAGCCGCGTTGTTAGTTGTCGCAGTCCAGTATGAAATATGTTCGCTTTTTAGACTAGAGATCTTGCTTCAAACTTCAGCTCAGACATCTCTTAGCAGTCTGCTGGCAAAAACTATGTGACAGTAAATAAAAATTGCCATGAAAAGTTTCTCAAAAATCAATCGTTCGAAGTCGACTTTAAACTGTAGGTCTCGCTACTTATGGATAAAATAACACACACAACATAAGTGGTGTGAAAAGTTCGATCGTAATCCTGACTAAAGAGTTGTAATGGCCAATTATGTATGTATGTATGTATGTACAAATTTCGATGGCTGCATGGCAAAGAACTAATATTTGAAAAGAAATATGTAGGAATTGCCTTATGGACACCTGGCTACAGCTTTGGAAACTCTTATTTTTTTTAAATATGTTTTGATGTCTGGCCTACTAGACTACGAGAGGCTATCGACCGTCGTACTCATATTTTATAATTTTTTTTTTTGACTTCAGCCAAGTCTTTGCAAGACACCTCTTGCCTTTTTTATGTCAAATTTCTTTCAAAAACTTTATTTTTTGTTTTTTTTTTATTTGAAGTACTTTCTTAAAGTACTTTTAAGCTGTCAAGCAAGTTTTTTGCTGCCAAATGGAATTGAAACAACCCACATAAATTTATGACACAATTAAACGAAAAACAGTTTTTTTTTTGTTTTTTTTTTTTTTGTTAATTATTTGACGTGTTCGTGCAAAAAAATGTTGAAAAATTAAATCTTTTTTCAAAAAAAAAAAAACTGAGCTTGAAATGATTTATGGCAACTATTTAAACACTTTTAAACAAATCTTGATTAATGAAATAAAATTTTCATAAAAAAAATCGTATGAAATCGTATGAAATTGATAATAATTTTTTTAAATTCAAATGACATCATTTATTACAAAACAACATGTGTTATAATAAAAAATAAACAACAAAAAAATAAGAAAAAATTTGAATTCAAATAATTATTTCAGATATTTCCGATAGTCAAAGCCTCAAAAGTAAAGTGCCGATAATTGTTTATAATTTATAGAGGAGAAGAGAAGATAATTTTCAACAATTTAGCGCAAAAAATTTTGCTTCATACTGCGAAATATTAAAAATAAAAAATAAAAAATAAAAATTTTAATTGGAAAATTGACCAAAAAGGCCGTGTTTTTATAATCTTAAATAAATTCAATATAATTTCATGTTATTGTTGTTGTTGTTGTTGTTATTTCGCCATTTGACAGATAAACTGACTTTTAAGTCAATAACAATTTCATATTCTTCTAAAGAGACAAAGAGAAGATAAATAAAAAAATTTAAAAAAATTTTAAAAATTTAAACAAAATTTATGCACATTTTTGCGTTTTAAAAAATAATAAAAAAAAAAACAAAAACAACAACAACAACAACAACAAAAGTGTCAATGTAAATTTGAGAGAAAAAAAAAAGTGAATTTTAAATGGAAATCATTTGTATTTATTAAGGACGCTCACTAAACTTTAGACACAATGGCAGATAGACAGGCAAAAAGACAGACAGACTGACGTTTTGAAAATCTATAAGAGAGACAATTTGACTCCGGCGGTATTATTATTAACTGTGTGATGAAATAATAAAAATATTTCAGTTCTTCATTAAATTCAAATTCCAATGCATAAATAAGATTTAAAAAAATAACTGAAAACACTTGAATACAGTACGACCTCGATAAGTAAGATAAAATCAACCATAAACCATTCAAAGTCAATGCAACGTAGTATTTCGCGTAACTTTAACGATAACGATTATGCTTATTGCCTTCTTGAGCATGCAACATGCATTCAAACAGTTGAATACAGTAGAACCTTGATAAGAGAGATAAAATCAACCATAAACATTTCAAAGTCAATGCATATGCGTATCTTTAACGATAAGCATGGCCTTTTCGATCATGCATTCGACGATCAGAGCTTTTCAAAATAACGTTAAGTCTACACGGTGAATTCGTGAGCATATCTAGTTAGGAGACGAAATACCAGCTAGCCTTTATAAAAGCAATATCTCAGGCGTATTATTCAAATTTACTAGCCAGCCATGGTGTCAAGTCCAGAGCTCTGTATTTTCACATACATTCATACCTAATTGGTCATTACAACCTTCAGTCAGGATTACGACCTAGCTTCTCACACCACTTATGTTGTGTAGGTTAATTTTATCCATAAGTAGCAAGATTTACAGTTTAAAGTCAACTCCGAACGACAGGTTTTTTAAGAAACTTTTCATGGCAATTTTATTTGCTCTCAGAATTTTTGCCAGAAATCTGCTGAGAGGAAGTCGCCGTTGAAATATTATCATATTTTCGCTTTCTGTTCAGTGTCAGTAAAGTTTACTACTCCCTGCCAAGTTTTCGAGAAGCTCTCAGGCATATCCTTCCGAACTTCATCTACACCGCAGTGGTTCGAAGTATGAGGTCTACTCATCACAGAATCACTATGTAGATTCTAGCCTCAGTCGCACTCCTAAAGGCTGTGCTCTGAGAGTAACTTAACTTTTCTGAGTAATCATCACCGTAACCAGCATGTAATGATCCTGTAGCCTTATGGGCTAT
>QOCX01000012.1:989082-999822 GCA_005959815.1 Sarcophaga bullata
CTAAGAAATATTAAACGTTTAAAGCTTAAAATAAATTGTAGGAAAAAGTACCAAAAAGTACCAAAAGTGGTACTTTTTTTGTTGTTATCTTATCCCTTTATGAATTCTTGTTGATTTATTAAGAGAATTTCAATGAAACATTGCAATTCGCATTTAAAATTAAAAGTATTAAAAGTACTTTTAAAAAGTACTATTTCTTATGGTACTTTTTGTTAATGTTTTCTCCTTTAAAAATTTTTAAACGCCGACACTAATTAAGGGAACTTTAAATGCAATATTTGAAAATTTAATTTTTTGAAAAAGTACTTATAATGGAACCTTCTATTCAAGTACTTTCTTAAAAGGTACTTTTTCTTTTTAAAGAGAATTTCAATGAAACATCATGTTTTTAAACTTTAAATAAAAAAAGTACTTTAAAAAAGTAGTATTTTTATGGACTTTTGTTAATATTTTGTAACTTTAAAAAAGTGTACAACACACACCACTCATATTATAAGGAAACTTAAATGCAACATTCTAAAGAAGTACTTAATAAGGACTTTTATACCAGTGTACTTTTTGATTTAATTTTTCATAAAACAGACTAGAGAAGACTTTGTAGAAGACCCCTTGAAACGAGTCTACATCGATTAAATCTGGCCAATGGCAGTAAACTCTCCCAAAGCCATAAATTAGGTACCCCGAAATTTTAAGTGTGTCTGAAATCGCTAAGTGTACAACCTTGGTTCCCCCTTGTGCACACAGATCTTTCAACCAATACAACCGAATAGAGTCGCAGATGCAAGCAATAGCTCACAAGCTGGGGTAGGAAATAAGACGATGCATCAAATACAATACAGTACAAGACGGATCTCTATAGTCATATAGCACGATACTAAATAATATCAAAGAGCATTCCCAATAATATACGACCTTGATAAGAGGAGATGCAGAAATAACAGCAAAGACAGACCCGAGAAAGATATGAAACGCGAAAGTCATATGCCCAAAAGAGAGAGAGAAAGAAGGAGAGAGAGAAAGAATACCAGAGAATTAAGGCACCCAATCTCGCCTCTGTACATTGTCGTTTCTTTCTCCGCACCGCGGTTGTTTTTTTTTTCTTCCGCCAAAAGCACAACAAGCAACGTTCGATAGCACTTTCCATTAACTATGGCACCACCAATACCACTGAACATCAGTATAATTGCTCAACTTATCAATAAAAGACAAGAAAAAAACCCAAAATTAATAGGTTACTGCTGAAGCCTTGTAACAGGCCATAGAAATCTTAATCAAAACCAGAAATTTCCCAGAAAATTATTGAAAACAAATCCACTTTCAATCAACATGATTTGCTGAAGTATGTGCGTGTGTGTGTGTGTCTGGTTTTTATGATTGTTTTATGCTTGTATAGGTTAGTTGTGATATAAACAATGTTATTAGATCATAATATTTTATTTTCTTTTGTTTTTGTTTTTTTTTTTTGTATTTTTGTTGTACAAAAAACGCACTCCCACAATCCTTGAATTCAATATCCTTTTTGCACAAAACCAGGCGAAACAAACATAAAACGAATATAAAAATATTTATGAGCCTAAAGGCTCCATCCAGTCAGGAGAAGCTTTAGAAAACAATAAAAACAAGAGAAAAAAAAACAAAATTATTATTAAATAGAGCAGCAGCAACAACAAGCAGAATTACAACAATATCACCCACGCACGCACACACACACATACAATACACTAACAAAAAAGGAAGAATAACAAGCATACAGAAACCATAAGTATACATAAGTATGTGTGCGTGTGTATATAAACAGAATGAAACGACGAAACAGAAAGAGAAAGAGAAAAAGAAAAAAGCAAACAAACACAAGAAATTATCAGAACAATTGTATTTAAAATATCCTGACGTTTCCTGCGCTAAAGTTTACACAGGATGACTCATATTAAGTGGCAAATACAAACACCCACTCAAACACACAAAAACGGGAGCAAAAGGACATATGCCCTCGCACACACACACACACACACACACAGAATAAAGACTAAAACCAGTGGCAGGCGTACAATAAATTGTTATTTGTTTAGGAAAATTATTTTCTAAGAAATATTAAGCGTTTAAAGCTTAAAATAAATTGTGGGAAAAAGTACCAAAAGTAGTGATGGTACTTTTTCTTTAGTTATTTTATCGCCTTATGAATTTTTGTAGATTTATTAAGAGAATTTCAATGAAACATTGTAATTCAAAATTTTAAATGAAAAAGTACTTAACAAAAAGTACTATTTTTTATGGTACTGTTTTTTATGGTACTTTTTGTTAATATTTTGTACTTTAAAAATGAGAACTGCAATATTTGAATATTTAATTTTTTAAAAGCACATACTTTTACAATGGTACTTTTTATGCAGGCACTTTTTTAAAAAGTACTTTTTCTTTTTTAAGAGAATTTCAATGAAACATTGTAATTCGCATTTTTAAATAAAAAAGTACTTGTAAAAAAGCACTATTTTTATGTAGTTGTAAAAAGTACTATTTTTATGGTACTTTTTTTTAATATTTTCTAATTTAAAAATTAAAGAAACTTTAACTGCAATATTTGAAAATTTTATGTTTAAAAAAAGTACTTACAAAGGTACCATTTGTACAGGTACTTTTTTAAAAAGTACTTTTTCTTTTCCAACTGCTATGCGTTTAATTTTAATTCAATGAAATTTATTGTTACTTTCAACCAAAAATATAAGAATTTCATTTAAAAAGCACCCACCTTTATGCTGAACTGTATTTCTTATTAAATAATATCGCGTTGACTTAATAGCATTTCCTTTCTCTAATGCCGCCCACAATTTTTATGTATTTTAAATGTAATTTCCTATGGAACTGTGGTAATTTTAGTAACGTTTTATTGGTTTTTAGTTCAGTTCATAAGGGAAATATAAGGGGGGTGGAGAGAACAAATTAGTAAAGAAACGTTAGTAAATATTTCAAAAGCCAATATAAAGTCATGAAACTATTTATAAACGAGATGCAAGGGAACCTGTTTTTCTCGGTGATGTACATAAATATACATAAAGTGTCTAATATTATTGAGCATTGGGGAGCAAAAAATAATAACGTGAGTTATTTCTTACTGAGAAAAAAAGTTTCTAATTGAAAAGGGCCATTACTTGCAGCCTTGACTGTATCTGCGTCTCAACTACAATGTATAAATAACCCCAGTTAAATGGATTGAGTGTGGTAAAGTTCTTATCACTACGCTAACACACATACACAATTATACAGAGAGAGAGAGACATCCCTGTGGCGCCTGCTAAATGACATTGACGACTCAAGATATGGCATAAGCAACCACAACAAAATAAAATTTACAATAAAAAATATACGATATAAATATCCGCTTATGACATAAACTTTGCTAAGAAATAAAACTTTTTTAGTTTTAGTTACTAAAGTTAATTGTCATCAGCTGTTTTGGAGCGAAAAAAATCAATAATTTTTCCATTTCTTTATGGGTTTTAAAGTATTTCCTTGGAAAAAAAAAGAAATTGAAAATAAATTCAAGCATAATTTAAGGCTTCATACATAGGACATTTTTTTACTTTGCTTTTGTTTTTGTTTTTGTTTTATTTACAATTCAAACAAAACTGTTATGCTCTTTATCCGTCTCTCTCGCTCACTTTGATGAGTTATGGCATTGCATGCATGTACAATACAAATACAAAAACTAATTTGGAATGGCACGTGTTTCATTTATTATGTTGTGTTGTGTTGTATTGTGTTGTGTTGTATTCTGTTTTGTTGTTTTTCAATAGCAAATACCAGTAATACCAACAACTGCCAGGACAATAACATCAACAACACAAACAACAACAGCAACATGATGAAGAACATAAAAACAAGTCCCCATGGTATAGAAACACAGACGCCATATAGCCATATAGCCACATAGACACATACACATACACAGACAACTTGTACTGAACAAAACAAAACAAAACTTAATCAAAAGCAATAAAAACAAAATAAAACTTCTGAGAGAATTTAAACTACATGTGTACAGAGTTAGAAAGAATAAGAATGAGACACACATATACACACGCACTTACTCTGGAAGAAAACTTTACAGTTTACAACACAACACAACACAACTGGCTACTTAAGTATGTATGAAATGTTTACATAGGTGTGCTCTAAAGTAATAAGAAATCAAATACAATAAAAACAATAAACACAAGCAAAATGCGTGAGTCTTAAAGGTAATGTTAGTAGCGAAGGAACGTAAACAAACGTTTTCAAATTGAAAAAGAAGAGACCTCGTGAAGAAAAAATCAAAACCAAGCAGTTGAAAGGAAATAAAATTTAGATTTCCTTTTAAAACATAACTGAAGAGGATTTTTATGTAAAAAAAAACCTAATGAATATCGTTTTAAATTTATTTCCTTCTCATTATCCTAATAATAGCCTTTAAAGCTCTGGTCTTCACAACAATGGGGAATACAACAGATCTAACAGCATTGCTGTAGGCTGGATTTTTATTGCCTCTGTTAAACCAACCCCCAAGCTAGTCTCTGTATCTTGTCCACTTCCAATTGAGTTGCTTTTAGATTTGTTCTGTCTGTCTAGACAATGGCTTCTTTTGCCAACAATAAGGCCATTTTCTGTCGAAATTTTATCAACGATAACTAAGTAATATTTATCGGTTATCGATAACATCGATAACAATATTTTTTATTCATTGTTATTGAAAGGAAATGTTTCCTTTATTGTAACGAAAATAAGTTTATCGATAACAAAATTTTTAATTTTCTTGCAAAACGAAATTTTATCAGAGTTAACAAAGCAATATTTATCGATTATCGATAACAGCGATAAAAAAACTTTTCATTCATTACTATTAAATTAACGGAAATGTTTAGTCGATTATATCGGAAATATTTGAAATTCAAAAATATTTTTAAATATATTTATCGATAACAAAATTTCGAATTTACTGTAAAACGAACAATTTTTTCCTTAGAAATAAAGAACAATACTTACAATATTCAACAAGAAAAAACAAAGTTATCGATAACAAAATTTTTTATAAAAATTTATCGATAACAAAATTTGGATTTTTCGATAAAATGAATATTTTCTCCTTAGAAATCAAAGAACAATACTTACAATTTTAATGAGGAAAAAACAAAGTTTTCGATAACACACATTTTTTTAAGAAAATATATCGGTAACTTACAAAAATTATTTTAATGTTTCATATTTATTTAAAAAATAAAATAAAAAATATATAAGTTATCGATAACAAAATTTTTTTTATAAAAATATTATCGATAACTTTAATATAAAAAATTTTCTTTAATGTTTCTTATTTCATTTGAAAAATATTTTTCTTGCTTTATAAGTTAAATGACCCAAAATGCGTTATACTTTAAGGATAATTAAGATTTTTTGTTTTGTAATCCAAAGTCTTTACGCAAGGACTTAGGCATAAGCTTGTAAGCCTTTTAATGTATTCAGTCCGTGTGTGTGTGCTCGTTTAAATGCGTTTTAAAGAAATTCTTTTTTGATTCATATTTTTTCTTTCTCTCTTGCTTAACCGGAAATATTGCGTTTTAATTATTTCCCTGCTTAAGGAACGACAAAAAGACAATGACAATTGACTTCATTATTTATGCTGCTGCTGCTTCCATTTGGCATTATCAAATAATAATTTTTCCCTTTCTTATCAATTTTTCTTTTTCTTTAAAATTAGTTTTACAAGGTTTTTCTTTTTGTTGTTGTTGTTGTTGTTGGTTTTGCATTAGAATTGAAATTTTCATTTGGCATCGCTTTCCTTGTTTGAGCAGCAGCATAAAACAATACGCGATTGGAAAATGCAAACAAAAAACGTGACAAATAAACGTGATTATCGAAAATAACACGTACGACCTAAAAAGCAACAAAATTTTATAAAAAAAAGCAAAAAAAAGTGACAAGAGAAATAAAACAACGAAGAAGAATCAAATTTGATAGACCGTCCGTCATATCATGCCCTCTGAGAATAAAATGAAATTTATTTTAAAGAAATACTCTTGAACTCGTATTTATTATTGAGTTTAAGATAAAAAAAGGTAACAAAATTTAATACGGGAGCCTTTTTATGAGAGATAAAGAGAGAGAGAGAAAGAGAGAGAGAGAGATTGTCACAAATTTGTTGATCTAAATGGCATCGTTTATTTGACAGAATTTAATAAAAACGTGAAGATTTTTCACAATCTGCCAATGAAAAATCGTTCCTCAAGAATTTTCCGTATTTAAAAATTGAATATTAAACGCCTTAAAAGCTTACTTTTCTTTAGAATGTATTTTTTGTAAACTTATTGAGGAGAATTGATGGGCACCTTAAGTAACTTTTTAATCAAAATTTTATTTTCCTCAGATTGCAGCGAATACAACCAAAGTCAGTAATCTTTACAGGATAACTAAATGCCTACTTATTAAAGGACCGTGTAGGTGAAATAATATCATCTGCAGGTCTACTACCATGCCACCGTATTATTAGTATAGGGTTACGACATCATATGCTTCTAGAACTGATACAGGAACGATATATTTTGACAAAGCTCTACGAAGCTCAACATCGAGCTGCTTAAGACTGATCCAATTATTAGGGTAAAGCTCATTCTTGCCTACTTACTTACTCACTTAATTGGACATTACAAACCCTTCTAGGGTTACGCTCTAGCTTCTCACAACACTTATGTTGTGTGTATTCAAACAGCCTATACTCTGATCTTGACTTAGGTGTTATATATCAATTGCCATAGTCTAACTACCCAGATCAAGCATGAACTCTAACGTAGTGACACCTCAGCAGCCCCCTGGTAAAAGCGCTGAGAACAAGTCTGTTATTTGGAGCCGACATTAAACTGTAGGTTCTGTAAATTATGCTTTAGAATTAATACACAGTACATGGATGATAAGAGACTGACTAAAGGGTATTAATAGTTAACAATGTATATGCATTTAGGGAAAACAGATCAGATGGCGGAAATGGCAGACTTATAGCTCTTCCAACAATAGTTTACAAGGTTTTTTAAACGATAGTTTAACAACTTCCATTTCACCGGGTGTCAACAACAAACAAGCCGGTGTTAGAGCTCACCGCTTCTGTATTGATCGCATAAACAACCTTAGAATTGTTGTCGATCAATCGGTTGACCTGTACTTCTGTAGTGTATATTTGTTTTATTTCTCGATCGAAAAATCTTTGAACAATGCTGGGGGCTTCTATATAAACAAGTTGAAAAGGACTTGAACTACTTAAAAGGCAACTTTGTCAAGGAAATTTTAATGGATTTTCTTTGGAAAGTTGGCGAAAAACTTTATAAAATGCAGCCTTAAAGCGATTGTGTGTCTTTTTTTTAACAAAAATTTTAAATTCTCGTTCAAAAGGACGAAAGTTGAGCTGTATGAATATGGATCCACAGTATTTTCTTATAGAATTAAAAATTCCAAAGAAATATTAAGGAATTGTTAATGTTTAAAATTTTATTTCAAATAATTTGGGTTTTAAAATCCATTTTTTTCAATTTAAATGTTTTTAATTAATTTTTGTAAATTAAATTTTTTATTTTTTTTTTTTAATTTTTTTTAATTTTTTTTTTTAATTTTTTTTTAATTTTTTTTTTAATTAATTTTTTTAATTTACTCACCTACTTTAATTGTAAATCCTTAAATTGTTCCTGGTTTTTTGTTTTGTTTGATTGATTTTGTTCAACAACTGCTGATTATCTCCGTTGATTTGATTCTCTTTATTTGTTTTTGTTTTTAAATATTTTTTTTTCAATGTATTTTATTTATTTATTTTTTTTTTCTTTTTAATCTAAAAAAAAAATTTAATTAAAACTGAAACAAAATTTAATAAAAAAAAAATAGAAATTCAATTTGAAATTGATTAACGGACTGACTGACACTTCATTAAATTGGAAAATTTTCAATTTTGCACTTGAAAATGAAAACAAACGAAACCAGAGAAATAAAAAACACGCGAAAACAAAGCATTAAACAAAGTTTGTAGCAGTCGCTGTGACTGTGGCTATGGCTGTGGCTGAGGCTGAGGACTGCACAAACAGTTTAAATTACTCGCAGTGCAATTTTCCACATAACTAGGCATTAAAGTACCCGATATTTATTTATTTACAATTTTTTATACGCCTCCTCTCTCAGCTCTCTGCTCTCTTTTATGTTTTCTTACTCTTTGAAACAAAAAATATGAAAAAACAACAAAAAAAAACAACAATAACGGTATTAAAAGTTTTCAATGCTAAAGTTTAAGGGGTTTTAGTTTCTTCCTCTTAAACAGGAAGAGCATGAAACAAAAAGAGAGAGAGAGAGAGATTGAGTGATAGAAAACACACACACATGCACATACATGAAATAAAAGCTGTTATAGGTGTTCACTGCACTTTGTTGTTATTTTTTTTTTTCTACGTAGTAAGAGTCTTAAGCAGAAAACAAAAAAATTCAAAAGGAAAGTTTACAAATTAAACCAAAAAAAAATCCTTAACACTCTCTAACACATGCACACACACACACAAATGCAGCAGGAATTACTTGGGCATAGTGATAGACACACACACACACACATCAATATAAACTTAAACACTTCAATTGAAACAATGAATGAATGTTAGACTCTCTTTTTATTTCTTTCTTTCTTTTTTTTAAAATTTTTTGTTACTTTTTTTTACCTTTTTTCTCTTTTTTTTTCTTAAAAATTTCCTTTTTGTTTTTATTTAATTAAAATGTAATTTAAGTTATGAATTCCTTAATTATTTATTACTTTGCACTCAAATAAAAAACATGAAAACAAATAACCACACACTCTCTTCTC
This sequence comes from Sarcophaga bullata, assembly GCA_005959815.1. Lineage (NCBI taxonomy): Eukaryota > Metazoa > Arthropoda > Insecta > Diptera > Sarcophagidae > Sarcophaga > Sarcophaga bullata. The sequence goes on from QOCX01000012.1 coordinate 997,934, forward strand.
GAGCAAATAAAACAAAAGATTTTTTTTTTTCTTCTCTTCCTTCCGTATATAAAAGAAAATAATTTTTTTTATCAAAGCGCGACGCGTCTGTTTCGTTTTACAGTCGTTTGAATTCTGACTTGATTCACTAACGTTATTAAAACACTTTGTGGAAAATAAACATACACTCCACACACACTTACACATACACATGCAAACTCTTTAAAACCGACAGAAACCCTCTTGTTTGATTGTCAATTCAATGATGTTATTATAGCCATGCATGGTTTTGCTTTNAGAGCATAAGCAATGTGTGTGATTTCACTCAGCACAATTGTGCTATGAAATGGTAATCCCTGCTTTAATGACTTTGCTGTTATAAACGGAACAGAACGGAACACATTGGCAAATGGAACATGTTAAATTTCTAACACAGTAATTTGCCTTAACATAAGCTGTTAAGGCAAGCAGTAATTGAAACTCTGTTAATTATGTACCCACTGTTAGTTATTAACAGCTGTTATGTTAAGTTTGATGGTAAGATTGGCAATGCAATTCTATTACAATTTTTATCTTTTGTCGAGCTGTTAAATTAAAAGACTGTAAATGGCAACTGTGATAGGAATACTGTTACAAAACAAACGTTATGTTTTAAATTTAAATTTGGAAAATTAAAACAATTTCTCAAGAAGGTAGCAAGCAATTCTCGCATCATACTCAGTTACTATAAAGCCATTAGCCTCTCATTTTTCTCAGTTGAAAACTAGGGAAAGATTAATGGACAGTTATTTACATCAGACCTTGGATTATAATCTGTTATCCAAAGGACAACATGCATACAGTAAGGATAAGATACATGTAAGGCCGCCTTTCTGTATTTCAATAACGTATTTGAGGGTGTCATAGTGCACTCTGACAATATTGGATGAAGGTGGCCTGGGTAGTGAAATTAGTTCGTGGTCGAACAATCTCCATCAATGCTCGCTATGCGAACAGAAAGAGGAACCCTATCGGATGTAAAGCGCTCCCCCTTTCCCCCTACTAAGAAAAATTTTGATAAAAATAGCTACTAGTGACTTTGGAACAGATCAACAGTGGGATGACGTAGTTCCTTTAATTTTGTGGTAAATTCTTAGCTCCTATTACGGATAGAATGCAAACTAAGCTAGTTGGCATCATCGAATTGCGGATTCAATGTAAATCTCAGGATAGCGGGGAAAAATGTACAAGCCTGCTTTAACATTTAAGTTGTATGAAACGAATCTTAAAGTCAAGGCTGAACCGCACTTCTTGAAGCTTGTTTTGAAAAGTAAACTCCTGTGAATGGCTTCCAGGTACACGATACCCACTATGGTTTCTCGATTCTAGGAATCAGGCAGATACAAAGATCCGTTTGCATTGTGATACCTACGTTTCCACAACACATTTTTTAAGCCTCTCCCGGCTGGATGTCTATTGTAGGGGCCCAGCAGCTAATACTAGTCAGTGACTATGTTCTACAGAACAACACCAAATAGAAAAAGAGAGCAACTACAACTAGCCTTTGTAAAACTAGAGCATACCACACAGACAATCCGAATGGGTATAACTTCCCGTAGTAATAAACGCACTAAGCGACACAGAGATTCAAAGATCATCCTAAAAAAAGGACACAAAAATTAAGCTTATTAGCGCCTCAACACACTACGTTTCTTCTAGCAAAAAATTTATACAGCCACCTAAGCAGGCCAGAACGCTAACCCCCCCTTGCATACCCGCGAGACAAACGTGCATCATAGAATGGATTGAAATAATATCAACTATCAAGGTAATCTGCTTTTAATCAATTAGAAAAATGAGCCACATAGACCCCAAAAGAAGGGAATTTAAATTGTTTTCCATGCCCTTATAACGTATCACACTGTAGGTGA
>QOCX01000012.1:999847-1041171 GCA_005959815.1 Sarcophaga bullata
AGGTAATGGATTGACTGTCGACTACTAAAGAATCCTAGCATATGTTATAACACTATGGGTTGCAAGAAAGTTCAAAAAGCCCATTATCGGAAGCGAATGGGAAAATGGTGTGACGCACCTTACGAACGACTCCATAATGGCTCCACGAAGGGTTCGCACCTATGGGTTGAGGCATATTTATGTAAGCAGGGCGGGTATATTTTAATTTGATAAGACTACCGACTACCGACATATCAGTGTACACCAAAATGGCAATATCTCTGGAAGAACAAAAACATGTTCTCTAAACAGGTGGCTGCTAGGGCACTACGTTCTCATATAATTACCTCTAGTATGGTCTATGGGAAATCGTAGGAGAATGAAGTACAAACCTGGGTTACACTTTGTACACGATCTCATTGATCTGCTGGGAGTTTAAATGACTTCACCAGAAACTTCGAATGGTTAGAGTGTTAAAGCTTCTAGGCACAGAGATTCAAGATTGCTGAAAAGGACGAAAATTTTGGTTTCCATACTGTCTTTGAAAAATTATTTTGTGGCTAAGCAGTGCCAAGCATAATTTTCTAGTCCCTTTGACCGGCAGAACTGCTCTAAATGATTTGAAATATAATCACTATCAAGGTAATCTGCGTTTTAATCCAATTAGAAAATATGAGTCCACATAGACCCCAAAAGAATGGAATTTTAAATTGTTTTCCTTGCCCAGTATTACCGTATCACACTGTAGGAGAACAATTTCAATTCCTTTGCACCCCCGTTTTCACTTTGAATTATTAAAACGCTTTAAAAAAAATTGAAAAAAGAAAAAAAACTTTTGAAAGTCATAAAACAACAATAAATAAATCGATAAATGCATTCTTACATGCACACATACATATACAATATATACAAGCAGCAGTAAAAAAGGAACATCGATCATCAGATTTTAAATTGTGTTTCCTTGGCATTATTTTTGTTTATTTAAAACAACAACACAACAAACAAAACAAATAAACTTCGCTTATCATTGACTTTAAAAAAACGAAGGAAATTACCAGAATAAAAAAACAACAACACAACACAACAAATATTCCAACAACGTCACGCTATGAATAAAGATAATGAAGCCACTAACTTTGTACATACTCAGTACACTTACTCATTACACTCATTATAAGCAACACACACACACTAATGTATACACGCATCGACATATATTGTCAGCTATTATTACATGAAGAAAGAACACAAAAAAAAAGAAAATATTACAACACATATGCTAACATATAAAACATACTGATAGACACACACATACACTCTTTCACATATAACGGCTTTTTATTTGGTTGTAAACAGAATTAAATAAAGAGAAAAAAAGCCAATATGGCTGACTTCCGTTTCAACAAACAATCCAAACCAATTTGCACATTCATACTCATAACACAGGATGTGACCTAACAAATGGAGACTGATTGGAATTTTTTTTTTTTAATGTTAACATTACGTTCGTCCGTACATACATCATACATGAATACATACTACATACATGAAAACATACATACATAAAAACATACATGCATACTTACATACATGCATACAAAATACCCACGTTACGTGTAGTAATTTTATTCATGAATGCCAAGACCTGTTAATGTAACGTTGACGTTCCATGAGCAATCAGTTTCACGCAGGGGATTTGCTGGAAAACTGTTTACAAAATTGATTTCATAATCCTTTTTAGATATTGTTGGTATGTCCTGTCCTCTGCCTCGCAGAGGCATGGACTCTAATAAGCACTGATGCAGCAGCCTTGAGAGTATTCGAGAGAAAAGTCCTACGTAAGATCTTCGATACAGTCCGCGAGTTGGCGATATTGCCGCATCCGATCCAACAGGGAGCTGTATGAGCTCCTCAACGACATAGACGTTGTGCAGCATATTTACATTCGCGGCTGCCTGGCTTGGTCATGTCGTTCGAATTGAGGAAAATGCCCCGGCGAGACGAGTATTTAATGCGGAAATCTGCAGAAGTCGGTGAAGAGGACGACCTTGTTTAAGTTGGAAGAACCAAATCAGGAAGCCGTCATCGACCAACTGGCGAAGGCGCGCAAAGCAATAGGCGCCTTTAAGAATGTGTTGAGGCACGCTGAAATCCGTTAATCGGATCCTAAATGGCCAAATAGTAAGTCGTGAAGTTACTATGTCTCGTCCTCTGTACTTTCTATCAATGTTGCATTAAGCACAGCTTTCGATAAACATCTGCCAGAAAGATGCTCTCAAGTTTTTCCTGAGTTGGGATAATTTCACTTAGGACCGTGAGCACACCTACTTGTGTCCTACTATCCATACACCACAGAGCCTCCTGCTGTAGAAAATGTTCTCATGGCCTCATTTATACCAACGCATGTCAGTCTTTCTTTGTGTCCATAATCCATATGGCCACATCCTTAATCTCTCTCTTTCGCCCACTTTAATGCCATCATACACATACTTAAACACATTAGCTGTCTTTCTGTGACGATAATGACAATAAGACCTCGACTTTGCCAAGGAAATTTTTCGTTCAATAATGTTATTGCCATTAACATTATGGCAGTTGTTGTTGTTGTTGTTGTTGGTGTGTTTTCTTTAAAATTTTGTTTCCCATTGTTTTATGAGGAAAATTTCACGCTTATGAAATCAAGTTCATAGTAAATTCAACACAAAACAACAACAACAACAACAACACCAACACAACAAATTATTTTGTTTTAAATGGCAAACTTCCAAAAATAACAAGAAAAAAAGAGGCCTTTTTCCAATGATTATTTTTAAATTTGTTGTTGTTTTGTTTAATAAATCTAAAAGGAGAGGGGGAAAACAACAGAAACAAAAGAAATGCTTAAAAAATTGAAAGCAAACAAGGTAATGGGCAAAGGGTTAAAGGAAATAATGCCAGCGTAATGCTTATCTTATGGTAGAAATGTTAAATGAACAGTTAACCAAGAAATTAGGTTAACCAAAAGGCCAATAAAACAGAAAAACATAAATTACCGTTATATACACAAATACATATAAAAATACGAAATATTTGTGTTTGTAAGGGCGCTTGTTTACTAAATTAAAAGGATTTTTTGTTTTTTAATTTTGTTTTCCACCCCCCCCTTTTTATAATTTAGTTGGTTTTTAAAAGTTTATTTTTTTAGATTCTCTTTTTATAATTTAAATAATCACTTGGTTTTTTATGTTTTTCTGCTTCTTAGACCAATAACACTGTGCTACAGAAACCATTACATTCACAGCAAATTCCTCTTTTGTTGAAGTGCATAGATTACAATACACTGAAAATGTTTCTTTTTTTTGCAGTAATCGATAACAAATATTAAGATTTCCATATTCTATAGACTAAATACATTGAAATAGATTTGCCTACACGAGTCCCATATGTACGTGTATGTGTGTGCATATTTTTTCTGTTACTTTTGTTACACATTGTAATCTAACTGTAATATAAGTTTTCTTTTTCTTTTTTTCTTTTCTTCCTAAAATAAAGTAAATACACTCGAAAAAAGAAATTAGAGAGCATCAGATATCGTTAGGAGTCATTAGATGTTAAAACTTTACAAAAATCTATCGGAACAATTGCCAGTATAGGGGCCTAGACACAATCCCAGTTCCCTGGATGATTTTCCTTTAGTCACCCTAACACAGATTATGTTGCCGTCGTGGTCTTGTATGTTTCTCTAGATCAAGTGAAGATTTTTATATCACCATGTGGCAAAATTACAGTGACGGTCTCAATTTCCAAATGCATTCTGTGAAGACCTTGCTTCGTAAAGTGTGGTCATCCAACTACCCCTGGAGCGAAATAAGCGATCGTAAATATAATCAGCCGCCTAAAAAGAGAGATTACAAGAGATTGTTCTAGAGGCGGCATACCAAACCTTCCTATGACGTTCATGTTGATGTTACTGCCTTTCGGGGATCCAGGGGACCATAGACTTTCTGAATCTTAATTTGCAGGCAAATAAAGTCGTAAAATTGAAATTTTCAACAACCATGATGAAAATTTTTCGTTATTATCCGGATTCGAACCTGGATGAACTATATACACTACTACGCACCACATTAATACAATAAACATTTCTAAGGACTATTGGAACTCTATCGTTCCGACAACATTGATGCCCGTCAGAAAACTTATATTTTCTAACGGATATAGCTCAGATAGTTCGACATATATGCCCACAACTTATTTTCTATCCGTTAGCACTCATTTTAAATACTCACTTTATTGCGTGAGTGTATTAAAAGACGAGGAAGTTCCCATTATCCGACCTTCGCGTGTAGATAATAATTTATATTCGGTTACTATTAATATAACGTACGCTATAGTTCTCTACCACTATCTCTCTCTCTTCTCTCTCTTTCTCCCCTCTCTCCCCTACATTCTTATAAAAAACATAAAAAATAACAAGTAAACAGACTATATGTTACCGTTAAAACACTCTCTTTTAGTTTTTACAAACACCAACGATGACATACGAATCCACACACATGACATGATATAAGCACACACACACACCTGAAACACACGGTAATCGTATGGCCATACTAAAGATATTTGCTTAGAGGAGTATGCGTGCCTGTGTTTAGCAGCCATGCATGATATGTATGCATGTGTGTGTTTAATTCATTGAATATATTTTTTATTTTTATTTATTATGCCGTTTTCCTTGTGTTTATTATTGCCTTTAACGTTGCGTTAGTTGCTGCTGCTGTATTACTATTGAAAAATATCCCCGTAAACTATACTTTAGTATTTTTTTTTATTCATTAAACGGTTTGTACGGCAAGTAATTGTTTTTTTGGGTACTCTATACCTTTGCAGCTGGTCATTAAAGGCTAAACGTTCAATCAGAGCCAATTAAAATACAAATGGAATCAATGTAAGTTAGTTAACTAGAAGGGAGGTATTAATTTCTAAATTAAAGCAATAAATGTTTGACAAATTTTTTTGATAGATGGCAACTCTATTATTCTAGAACACGGTACAAAAAAAGACCCGAAAAGAAAAATCTATCAGGTACTGTGTTATTTACTGTATTACCTCTTATATTAAGTTAAGGGTATCAAGTGGTGCTGTTGTTGATCTCTTACCTTTTTTGTGGCCATATTTTAGTGCGTGTATTGAAATCATTTTTCTAGAATTATTGCAAACAAAAAACAATACGCCAGAAATGATGGCAAATATTTCCTGGCAAAAGAACTTTATATGACATTATGGCTATGACATGTGTTAAATAAAGTTTTATGGTTTAATTAAATACTCCTGAGCAGCAAAGTTTTCATTCTTTTGTCTTTTTTGTCTTCAAATAAATTTGTCACTTAAAATATGCTTTCAAATACTTTTTTCTCTCTTATATATTTATTTCTTTATTAACTATGTGTGTGTGTGTGTGTGTATGTATTGTGGTAGTAGAGACAAACGACCCAATTTCCATTGCTAGAGAGAGGAACGTCAATTGAAACTCTAAGACCTTGAGCTTAGACGCCAACAATTTCCTTTCATTCTTCAATTCTATTTCTTTTCATTGTTTTTGTTTTTGTTGTTATTTTTTTTAATTTTTTTTCCAATTTATTGTGAAATTCTTATAAAATGTCTCGCTTTAAATAACAGAAAAAATCGACAGAAATTTCTCTAGAGCTTTAAACTCTCACCAAGTTTATTTAAAATAACTATTCTAACGTTCATATCTCTTTCCTTCCTTCGCTTTCTTTGTCTCTTTTCTCTCTCTCTTTAACCTTTATGGCTTTCGTTTTCTAGCCACTTTAAGAAATTGTCCTCAAAAAAAAAAAAAACGAAGAGAAAAACATTCATTTTACAAGAGTTTAGATTTGTTGTTGAGATTGTCTTGTTGGCACAATCTGGCAATAAATTTTATTTGTATTTTTGCTAATCACTGATACAAACACAGATAAGATACTTACACACACACTGACATACAATCTCATAGCACTTATTCACATTATATTAACAAGACACAAATTATGTTCGTTGAAACCAAAAAAAAAAAGTTTTCAGTTTTAAAAGTGGCCACTTTTTTTATTCTTGTTTTTTTCCCAACTTGCCAATATGCACGCTACAATAAGCAATAAGTGGCTAGAAGGAAATGAACCACTTAAATTGTTCTTTGTTTGCTTTGGGGAAAAGGAAACATCAAAACCTTGCGATTATAAGACTGATGCTCTTAGAATACATTATCCAAGGCATTGTTATTATCCTTAACTGACTACAACACACACACCGGTGGTAAGAAGCTAGGTTGTAATCCTGACTAAAGGTTGTGGATGATTCAATTAAGTAGCAAACAGGACTACGACTAGACATGCTAGCAAAACAAATGGCTACAAACGCAACAATGAACTGTATGCGACAAGAGCAGGGAGCAGATCATATTACGTTAATGGTTTCCATACCTTCAAAGCACGTCATTCAAGTATTCACTAACGAATCGAAATTTCGCCACACAAACCTGATGGGGAATTTCTTTTAAAAACAGTTGAGTCTAGATTTTTTCGCTTGCGTGCCCGGTTACTGTTGTAATTTGAGGTTATAAGAGCACAACTTTGGGAATTCGTATCGTGCTACAGCGCCTGAAGCATATATCATTTGGACCGCACTAGATCTCGTTTAATGACTGTTCATAAGAATTGTTGGAAGGATACAGTTATTCTCATATGGGTTCCTAGACGCACTTGCAAAGGCTAATACAAGGTTATAAAGGCACAGCGGTGGCGAATACCGGTTCAGAGTATAGCGAGCTAGGAGCACAATTTCAATTCCTTTGCACCCCCGTTTTCACTTTGAATTATTAAAACGCTTTAAAAAAATTGAAAAAAGAAAAAAAAACTTTTTGAAAGTCATAAAACAACAATAAATAAATCGATAAATGCATTATTACATGCACACATACATATACAATATACAAGCAGCAGTAAAAAAGGAACATCGATCATCAGATTTTAAATTGTGTTTCCTTGGCATTATTTTTGTTTATTTAAAACAACAACAACAACAACAAACAAATAAAACTTCGCTTATCATTGACTTTAAAAAAACTAAGGAAATTACCAGAATAAAAAAACAACAACAACAACAACAAATATTCCAACAACGTCACGCTATGAATAAAGATAATGAAGCCACTAACTTTGTACATACTCAGTACACTTACTTATTACACTCATTATAAGCACACACACACACATATGTATACACGCATCGACATATATTGTCAGTTATTATTACATGAAGAAAGAACACACAAAAAAAAAAGAAAATATTACAACACATATGTTAACATATACAAGCATACTGATAGACACACATACACTCTTTAACATATAACGACTTTTTTATTTGGTTGTAAACAGAATTAAATAAAGAGAAAAAAAGCCAATATGGCTGACTTCCGTTTCAACAAACAATCCAAACCAATTTGCACATTCATACTCATAACACAGGATGTGGCCTAACAAATGGAGACTGATTTGAATTTTTCTTTTTAATGTTAACATTACGTTCGTCCGTACATTCATGCATACATGACTACATACACACATAAAAACATACTTACATAAATATATTCATGCATACTTACATACATGCATACAATATACCCACGTTACGTGTAGTAATTTTATTTATGAGTGCCAAGACCTGTAATGTAACGTTGACGTTCCATGAGCAATCAGTTTCACGCAGGGGATTTGCTGGAAAACTGTTTACAAAATTGATTTCATAATCCTTTTTTAGATATTGTTGGTATGTCCTGTTCTCTGCCTCGCAGAGTCATGGACTCTAATAAGCACTAATGCAGCAGCCTGAGAGTTCGAGAGAAAGTCCTACGTAAGATCTTGATACAGCGAGTTGGCGATATTCGCGCATCGCGATCTCAACAGGGAGCTGTATGAGCTCCTCAACGAATGTTGCATTGAGCACAGCTTTCGATAAACATCTGCCAGAAAGACGCTCTCAAGTTTTTCCATGAGTTGGAATAATTTCACTTTGGGACCGTGAACACACCTACTTGTGTCCTACTATCCATACACCACAGAGCCTCCTGCCGTGGAAAATGTTCTCATGGCCTGATTTATACCAACGTATGCCAGTCTTTCTTTGTGTCCATAATCCATATGGCCACATCCTATAATCTCTCTCTTTCGCCCACTTTAATGCCATCATACACATACTTAAACACATTAGCTGTCTTTCTGTGACGATAATGACAATAAGACCTCGACTTTGCCAAGGAAATTTTTCGTTCAATAATGTTATTGCCATTAACATTATGGCGTTGGTTGGTTGTTGTTGTTGTTGTTGTTGTTGTTGTTGGTGTGTTTTCTTTAAAATTTTGTTTCCCATTGTTTTATGAGGAAAATTTCACGCTTATGAAATCAAGTTCATAGTAAATTCAACAACAACAACAACAACAACAACAACACCAACAACAACAAGATTATTTTGTTTTAAATGGCAAACTTCCAAAAATAACAAGAAAACAAAGGCCTTTTTCCAATGATTATTTTTTAAATCTTTTGTTGTTGTTTTGTTTAATAAATCTAAAAGGAGAGGGGGAAAACAACAGAAACAAAAGAAATGCTTAAGAAAAATTGAAAGCAAAAAAGGTAATGGGCAAAGGGTTAAAGGAAATAATGCCAGCGTAATGCTTATCTTATGGGCTAGAAATGTTAAATGAACAGTTAACCAAGAAAATTTAGGTTAAACCAAAAGGCCAATAAAACAGAAAAACATAAATTACCGTTATATACACAAATACATATAAAAATATAAAAATATTTGTGTTTGTAAGGACGCTTGTTTACTAAATTAAAAGGATTTTTTGTTTTTTAATTTTCTTTACCCCCCTCACCCCACGCTTTTTAATAATTTAGTCGGTTTTTAAAAGTTTTATTTTTTTAGATTCTCTTTTTATAATTTAAATAATCACTTAGTTTTTTATGTTTTTCTGCTTATTAGACCAATAACACTGTGCTACACAAACCATTACATTCACAAGTAAATTCCCCTTTGTTGGAGATTCACTAAAGATTACATTAACACTGACAATGTTTCTTTTTTTTTGCAGTAATCGATAACAAATATTAAGATTTTCATTTTCTATAGACTAAGATTCGATTAAAATAGATTTGCCATATGAGCCCATATATATGTACATATGTACACACGTGCATGTATGTGCATATTTTTCTGTTACTTTTGTTACACATTGTAATCTAACTGTAATATAAGTTTTCTTTTTTTCTTTTTTCTTTCTTCCTAAATGTAAAGTAAATACACTCGAAAAAAGAAATTAGAGAGCCGTCGGACGTCATTAGGAGTCATTAAACGTTAAAACTTTACAAAAATCTAACGGAACAATTGCCAGTATAGGGGCTAGACACAATCCCAGTTCCCCTGGATGATTTTCCTTTAGTCACCCTAACACAGATTATATTACCGTCATGGCCTTGAGTGTTGCTTTAGATCCAAATGAAGATTTTACATCACCATGTGACAAAATTACCAGTGACGGACTCAATTTCCAGATGGCATTCTGTGAAGACCTTTAATCGAAAAGTGTGTTCATCCAACTATCTCTCGAACGAAATAAGAGATCGTGATATAATACAGTCGCCTAAAAAGAGAGATTACAAGAGATTGTTCTAGAGGCGGCACTACCAAACCTTCCTATGACGTTCATGTTGATGTTACTGGGGACTCAGGGGACCATAGACTTTCTGAATGCTTAATTTGCAGGCAAATAAAAGTCCGTAAAATTGAAAATTTTCAACAACCATGATGAAAATTATTTCGTTATTTTCCGGATTCGAACCTGGATTGAACTATACGCACTACTATGCACCACCATTAATGCAATAAACATTTCTAAGGACTATTGGAACTCCATCGTTCCGACAACATTAGATGCCGTATCAGAAAATTGATATTTTCTGATGGCAATTATGGAAACCCTGCTGTGAAAAGAAACATCTTACACTGGAAGCCGTCTATATCGAACAAAACAAATATAACTCAGACAATTCGACGTAAATACGCCCACACTTATTTTCTATCCGTTAAGCGCTCATTTTAAATACTCACTTTGTTGCGTGAGTGTATTAAAAGACGAGGAAGTTCCCATTATCCGACCTTCGCGTGTAGATAATAATTTATATTCGGTTACTATTAATATAACGTACGCTATAGTTCTCTACCACTCTCTCTCTCTCTCCCTCTCTCTCTATCTTTCTCTCTCCCTACATTCTTATAAAAACATAAAAAATAACAAGTAAACAGACTACATGTTACCGTTATAAACACTCTCTTTCAGTTTTTACAAACACCAACGATGACATACGAATCCACATACACACATGATATAAGCACACACATACACCTGAAACACATGATAATCGTATGGCCATACTAAAGAATATTTGCTTAGAGGAGTATGCGTGCCTGTGTATTAGCAGCCATGCATGATATGTATGCATGTGTGTGTTTAATTCATTGAATATATTTTTTATTTTTATTTATTATGCCGTTTTCCTTGTGTTTATTATTGCCTTTAACGTTGCGTTAGTTGCTGCTGCTGTATTACTATTGAAAAATATCCCCGTAAACTATACTTTAGTATTTTTTTATTCATTAAACGGTTTGTACGGCAAGTAATTGTTTTTTTGGGTACTCTATACCTTTGCAGCTGGTCATTAAAGGCTAAACGTTCAATCAGAGCCAATTAAAATACAAATGGAAGTCAATGTAAAGTTAGTTAACTAAGAGGAGGTATTAATTTCCAAATTAAAGCAATAATGTTTGACGAATCTTTTTGATAGATGGCAACTCTATTAGTCTAGAACACGGTACAAAAAAAGCCCGAAAAGAAAAATCTATCAGGTACTGCGCTATTTACCCTATATTACCTCTACATATTAATAAGTAGGGTATCAAGTGGTTGCTGTTGTTGATCTCTTACCTTTTTTGTGGCCATATTTTAGTGCGTGTATTGAAATCATTTTTCTATGAATTATTGCAAACAAAAAGCAATACGCCAGAAATGATGGCAAATAATTTCCTGGCAAAAAGAACTTTATATGACATTATGGCTAATGACATGTGTTAAATAAAGTTTTATGGTTTAATTAAATACTCACTGAGCAGCAAAGTTTTCATTCTTTTGTCTCTTTGTCTTCAAATAAATTTGTCACTTAAAATATGCTTTCAAATACTTTTTTCTCTTCTTATATCTTTATTTCTTTATTAACTATGTATGTGTGTGTGTGTGTATATGTGGTAGTAGAGACAAACGACCCAATTTCCATTGGCTAGAGAGAGGAACGTCAATTGAAACTCTAAGACCTTGAGCTTAGACGCCAACAATTTCCTTTCATTCTTCAATTCTATTTCTATTTCTATTTCTATTTCATTGTTTTTGTTTTTGTTGTTTTTTTTTAATTTTTTGTTTTCAATTTTATTGTGAAATTCTTATAAAATGTCTCGCTTTAAATAACAGAAAAATCGACAGAAATTTCTCTAGAGCTTTAAACCGTCTCAATACAGTTTATTTAAAATAACTATTCTAACGTTCACTATCTCTTTCTCTCTTGCGTTCCTCTCTCTTTCTCTCTCTCTCTCTTTAACCTTTATGGCTTTCGTTTTCTAGCCACTTTAAGAAATTGTCCTCAAAACAAACAAAAAACGAAGAGAAAAAACATTCATTTTACAAGAGTTTAGATTTGTTGTTGAGATTGTCTTGTTGGCCACAATCTGGGCAATAAATTTTATTTGTATTTTTGCTAATCACTGATACAAACACAGATAAGATACTTACACACACACTCTGACACACATACTCATACACTTGTTCACATTATATTAACAAGACAACAAATTATGTTCGCTGAAACCAAAAAAGAAAAAAGTGCTTCAGTTTTAAAGTGGCCACTTTTTTATTTCTTGTTTTTTCCCAACTTGCCAATATGCACGCTACAATAAGCAATAAGTGGCTAGAAGGGAAATGAAACCACTTAAATTGTTCTTTGTTTGCTTTTGGGGAAAAGGAAACATCAAAACCGTTGGCGATTATACGAACTGGTGCCCTTAGAACTACATTATCCAAGGTATTGTTTATTATCCTTAACTGACTACAACACACAACGCCGGTGGTGTAAGAAGCTAGGTTGTAATCCTAACTAAAGGGTTGTGATGATCAACTAAGTAAGCAAACAGGACTACGACTAGACATGCTAGCAAAACAAATGGCTACAAACGCAACAATGAAACTGTATGCGACAAGAGCAGGGAGCAGATCATATTACGTTAATGGTTTCCATACCCTCAAAGCACGTCATTCAAGTATTCCCTAACGGATCGAAATTTCGCCACAAAACCTGATGGGGAATTTCTTTAAAACAGTTGAGTCTTAGATTTTTCATTGCGTTGCCCAATTACTGTTGAGGTTATATTGAGGTTATAAAGAGCACAGCTGTGGGAATTCGGTATCGTGCTACAGCGCCTGAAGATATACATTGGGGACCACTAGATACATTTAAGACTGTTCAAGAATGTTGCAAGGATACAGTTATTCTCATATGGGTTCCTAGACGCACTTGTAAAGGCTAATACAAGGTTATAAAGAGCACAGCTGTGGGAATTCGGTATCAGAGTATAGCGACTGGAGATATACATTTGGGGCCATTAGATTCATTTATGATTGTTCAAGAATTTTTGGGAGGATATAATTATTCTTATGTGGATTCCTAGACACGGTCATATAAAAGGCAACAACAAAGCTAACACACTTGTAAAGACGGATACAACAGAAAATTCAAATGAATTCATACAATGGATTGGTAATCCCCAGCAGAGTGACAGCAAAGCTAACACACTTGTAAAGACGGATACAAAGGAAATTCAAATGACTGCCCCAGCAGAGTGGCAGACAAACGATTCCACACAAAACTTATTCACTTGGAAAGTTGGGATTGGCCAACATTATGAACACAGTTATTTAGAGTCCCGATAAATTATACGCCATGAGGCTGGAAATATTTTACAACGACTTCTGCTGTAATAAGAAGGTAGAAGAGTAGACTGTAGAATGTCTGCCATTACGGTCCGGTGCTTGGGAATCTGAAACAAAGGATTTTTAGGCACCCAATATTTATTGATAAAACATGTCTAGCCAAAACGGATTTGAATGGAGACCTCATGTTCATAAAGTTATGGTAAAAGTTGTGATTGAATGTTGTAGTTGAAATTTTTTTATAATTTTAACGCCTCTTCTAAGAATTTTCTTTAAAGTCTTTGTAAATAGGCCTCTAATATAAATTTGAATATTGTTCACCATGTCTTTTTGCTTAACAACTATTATGACTGTGCTAAAAACATTATTTTTTTCCAAAACAAATTTTCTGTTACATGGTAAATAGGCCTCTAGTGAAAAAAAACCAAATTTTTGTTTTGTTTTTTATTTCACTCTCCTCATGCTTCCTCGTTTTGGAAGCATTTCGGGCACTAAGAAAAAAATTTTTTTTGATTTATGCCTCATAATTGACCCTTGCATTTTGAAATGCTTAATTGCAGTTGGAATGTTTGGAATATGCTTGCTCTTGCATAGGTGTCATGTATCCTATCCTTGAGTCATATTATGCACAAGAGTCTAAAGGCTCAACACCAAATTATTTCATTTGAGAATACGTTGGTTGGTTGCTTGGTTGGTTGGTTAGTTGGTATAAGACACTTCAAAAACATTTTGACGCACTTTATGCCACATGTAACACGTTAAAAATAAATATTTATTTGCAATACAAGCACAAACACACACACACATACACCCTAAACTAGATGGATTTCAAACTAAAAAAACAAAAAGGCGAAAAAAAAAATTTTGAAATAAAATTGCAAGAAAGAGGACAACAACAACAACATACAACTCAAGTATAACACTCCGCTAACATTTCAAGTATTTTCAAGTGTATGTACGTGTATATGTGTATGTATGTATGTGTTTAGAGCGCTTACCGGCCCGTTAATAAAAAAGGAAAAACACCAAAAATGTCTGTATATGACGATTGTCTGTGCCTTTAGCTCCACTACCGCTTTACAACAAACTTGTTTGCCTGCCTGCCTACACATATGACAGCGTAAGTGAGCAGCAGCAATACCTTGGCCACTTGGCATACAAACTTATTCACTGACAGACAGACAGACAAACGTAGATGTAAACGTAAACGTGCATATATTTTAAACCGAAAACGAAAATAATTTTTTTTTATTCGTTCTTCTTTTTATTTTTATTTGCATTTTTATTTCATTTTATTTAAAGAGAGAAAGAAATTAAAAAAAAAAGAAATTGAGAATATTTTGTTTGAATTTGGCGCCTAGAAATTTTTGTACAAAAACGTATAATTTCTTACCCTCGGCTCTTCATTTCTCTGACAAACATATACGCCATGTCCTGAGTAAACAGACATACATTTAGAGACAGACATGAGAGAGAGAGAGAGAGAGAGAGAGAGAGAGAGAGAGCGAGCGAGAAATGTTTACACACACTTACGTTTGAAAATGTAGTTACAAACTTACATACAAAAAGTCGAAAATATAATTTTCATACATTTTAAGACACTGCACTATGGCTCCAAGATGTTCAAAATGCGCGTAGTTTTCTTTAGTTTATGTTTGATTAGATTTTTATCAGGTCCTCTCAAAGGTCACTAGATCTGCTCATATCATTGATAAGATTGGGATCCAGGGACTCGTTTTCTTCTCTTAAAAAAATCCACTCTATAGACTGTATACCTATGATATCTCCTATGAACCTAGTGCTGCTCGTTGTCAACAAGGAGAATTCCATGTCCATGTTCCAATGACTCACTCTCATCATCACAGAATCTACATACACGGTTGTGTTCCTTATACATACATACATAATTGACCATTACAATTCTTCAGTCAGGATTACGGCCTAGCTTCTTACTTCACTCATGTTGTGTGTGTTAATTTTTTATACATGAGTATTGGGACCTACAGTTTAAAGTCGACTCCGAGCAACAGATTTTTGAGAAACTTTTCATGGGCAATTTTATTTTACTCACAGAGTTTTTGCCAGAAATCACCTGAGAGGAAGTCGCCGATGAAATATTTTTTTCATATTTCGTTTGAATGTTTGACCTGGGGTTTGAACCAAGGCCTCAAGTCCAATAATCCACTATCTACTAGACTACGGTGACTTCAATTATTGTAAACACCAAACAAAAATGTAAATTACCCGAGTCTCTCTATCTCTCTAGCTTCCCTTTCCCTTGAATATACTCTTCCAAGTCAATTTTCCCACTTCAAGGATATGTTCTGGCCTGATCTGACATGGGTGTCGTTCAGTTTCAATTGCTGCTGCTTGTAAACATTTAGATTTTACAAGCTCTTCTTGATTTGGACAAAAATTTTCCTAGAGTCATGCCTTCAATCCATTATATCCCCGATTTTCTTGTCTGACCTAAACTTTATTGCCTTACGTGCCATAGTGCTGGCTAGCTAAACTTCATTGCCCTACTAACAACAGCATTCCATATGTTTTTGGTTTCTTTTTATTAAAATTTAATGCCTTAATAAAATTAAATAAATTTTATTGTCTAACGGCCCATTGTGCTCGTTGGCTAGATCTCTCCACACAACACTAATAACAGTGGTTCGTTAGTTTTTTGGGTTTCTTTTTTTTGTTTTTGTTTTCTTTCATACAATACTTTGCTGGGCTATATTTGATTGTTCATAACGGTCGTGTAAATATGCATGAGTGTAAATATGCATGAGTGTAAATATGTGTGATTGTGTGTGTGTGTTTATGGGATATATGTTACGTCGCCAACAATTCTTGTGTATGCTAGTAGTTGTAGTGATGGGGCATGAGTAATTGCAGTAGTAGTGGTGGTAGTAGTAGTAGTGCCAGTAATATTATCTTCAACACAATGTGTTCGTCTGGATGTGTATGTGTGAGAGAGAGCATGAGAGATATTCGGTAAAAACCGTTAAGGGCATAAATACTTACTTACATTGGGCTGGCTATAGGACATCTAGCAAACAACAATTCGTTTATGAATTGCTTTTGTAGTTGTTAGTATTTTTTTGTTTTTGTTTTTGTTCGTATTGTTGTTGTGGTTGTTGATGTTCTTGTTGTTTTTAATTTTATTTGTTGTATTTCTTTCGGTTGTATTATAAGAATGAATTCAGTTTTTTTAGTATTTTATTAGCGCTCTAGCGGTAAACACTTGGTTTCTTAATCTCTTTTGTGTGTGTCTTAACGTATCTTAAACCAAGAAATCACGCGTAAAGTCGGATTTTTTATTTTTTTTTTTTGTTTAAAGTTTGTTAAAAAAATATAAAACAACAATTAAAAAAATTTTTTTTTATTAATTTTAAACAAATAAAATGTAATTCAGAATTTACACAAAAAAAATCAAAAAAAAAAAAAGAAAAGAAAAAAAAAGAAATAAAATTTCTCATCATACCACAAGCACTTTCATTAAAAAAGCGAATTGAATGGACAATTAAGGCGCAATTATCATACAACTGGGTACTCACTTTCATATTCTTTTTCAAGTCATATTCATGCATTCATTCATGGTACAACTGGACGACATGTGATGTCATATGAAAATTCACACAGGACATTAGTACTTTGCTTAGGTGGCGGGGGAGGAGGGCGTTAACTAAGTAATCCAAAAGCCGTTTTTGCAGGCAATTAAATTCAATTTCAATTAAAAATGCATTAAAGAAATCATTTTTTTTTCTATTTTTTTCTTATAAAAATCAAATAAAATTTAAAGAAAATCATATGTGAACTACGGAAAGTGTTTAAAAGTTTCTAAGAAATCATTATTCAGGACACTGTTGATCTCCTTACCTGTTCTGAATACAAAGAAATCAAATTCAGAATTATTTTCTTTTAAACATAAACCTCCTTCTTAATACTACAATTAGTGCTTAAATTTTATGAATTTTATAAAATTAAGAGCCTTCATTTCCTCTTCGAACAATCCATCCAGAAGCTCTCTGTCTACCTTTTTAAAGAAGGCAGTCCAAAAGCAAATTTGCTCATTCAATAAAGCATGAAAGAAATTCTTGAAAAGGATATTTTTACTCAGCGATGACATATAGTAGCCATAGTCTAACAGATAGTGTGTAGACTTGTTAGACGTGAGGCCACAGTTCACAACCCCAAGTCAGACAACTCCAACTAAACGAAACATAAAAAAATATTACTTCGGCGACTTCCTCTCAACAGATTTCTGGCAAAAACTCTGAGAGTAAATAAAAATTGCCATGAAATTTTCTCAAAAATCTGTCGTTAGGACGCTAATTTATAAAATTAACACCATAAGGTTGATTCGATCTTCTCCAGAATCCGTGAATGGTATTCAAGGAATTAATTTACAGCATCAAGAAAGCAAATTTTCTTGGCTGTAGTGTCTCATGGTACTTTTGCTCAACTGGAGGTATTTTGTTTACTCTCTTTAAGCCAATTGTTGAAATAATTAACATTTAATTGTTGCTAGTGGCTGAATACACAAGGGTACAGTTAAGTTCCCCAGTTTTAGTCTTCGCGAAAAGAAATTCTAGACCTTTAGTTTGGTGTCGTAAGAAGCTAGGTTTTAATCTGGACGGAAGGGGTTATTATATACGTATGTATGTATAATGACATATGGCAATCCTATGGTTCCAGGACCTGCAACAGTAAATCAGTCACCAGCTTAAGGAAACTCAAATTAAACCAGGAAACCCGCGCGATTATATGGGTGTTAAACAACACTTTTGGTTCGAATAGTATTCTTCTCCCTTAGCTAACCTTCTCAGTAGCACATACCGTCGGTATTTAGCTATCTTGTTGGAAACGTGTTTATGTAACTCAAATCCTTAAACATGATGGGGCTAATAACTGCAAAATGTCTCATAATGTTCCAAAGACATAAAAAATCTAGAGTCCAATAATCTAATCAGCAGCATGCAGTATAACTTGTTGCTTGTTGTTGTCACGGTACTAGTTCATCACAGACTTCTGGATCCAAACATTTCCAAGGCATTTGATGCTTGTTAGATCATCAGTCCATTGTATTCTAAAGTTTAATCAAATTGTTTATAATTTTAATAAACCAAACGAAACATCTTTTAAAATCGTTTTCCTTCTTCATTTTCCAGTACATGTTGTATTATGTCCTTTTTATCGCCGCTGCTAAAATTGGAAAACCTATCGACCACACCCATTATGAGTTTGGATCATGTGCCCGAAGAGAAACGTTATAATAAAAATAATATTGTGGCCAAATGGTGTGCACCAATTAATGGTAAAATGTATCGCATTGAATTGGAGCATGGCACAACCAGTGGTCGCCGTA
Source organism: Sarcophaga bullata (assembly GCA_005959815.1). Lineage (NCBI taxonomy): Eukaryota > Metazoa > Arthropoda > Insecta > Diptera > Sarcophagidae > Sarcophaga > Sarcophaga bullata. The sequence continues at coordinate 1,018,258 of QOCX01000012.1, forward strand.
TGATATGGGTTAACGGCAAGGTTTGTAACTATGCTAGTGGTAACTACATTAGTAGAGTAGATTTAAATTAGTTTTTCCCTTATTTTTTCAGGAAGTTTTAAGACGTGATTGGATGTTTAAACTGGTTGGTGAAGATACATTTTATATCGATAATGCTCGTTGCATTATACGCGTAGATCCGGCACCTGGCTTTAAGTATGAATATCTTTTGTTTATCGATGGCAAATCACATGATCAGTATACCGAGGAACAAACGAAACAATATCGTTTATGGTTGACCACTATAAATGGCATTGAATATCGTATAATGTTGGAACTGGATACGTTGAATTTGTATATAAATGATCAGTTAAGGAATGAAACGGTAAGTAGAGAAAAGATCATGTCAGCCAAGATCAATTCTTTCATTTTGGGCCAAAAAAAAAAGTAGGTAATCAATTGAATGTTACATTTAGACTAACTCTCCAAGGTCTTTGAAGAAAACATAGGCAATATTCTTAAGTCTCTGCCGCTGTAGGGCAAAGCAGATATACAGAATATGCGTTACCACAAACAGAAAGTAGGGTGCTCTCGTCACACATACTAACACTTGCTCTACAGATGCATAGCTCCTTTATTAAACACCTATCAAGATTGTACTAGAATTTCTTTCCAGTTTCAGGACCTATTCCATTCTAGTGTGGTCCAACCTGGTTCATTTATACCTGGAGACTCTGAAATCCTTGATATTCTACTCACTACCCCAAATAAGTGATGAGGTCTAACCGTACTCTCTATTAGGTTCACGCCCTTTACCGCTCCTGTTCTTAATAATTCATTTACAGCCTCATTACACCACAGCACTCAATGAACCCAATAGAGTAGCTTTCCATTGTTTTTTCCCAGAAGCATAGTGAGAGCCTGCCAGTAGACTAAAACTAATCTCGGCCAGTGTAATCAAAACAGCTTGTTTCCGTATCCCCCCACGCAGTTCATTTCCAGTTTAGCCTGGAATACACGGCTCTCATCAGGACATTATAGGACAGCTTAATGCCATCCACAAAATAGGGCCCATCCCAGTGTCAGCTTCAATATTCGAGCCATTGGTAAGCAATACATGACCGTCAAGCAAGCTGAGGACACCACACCATTGCTATCTGTCTGTAGAAGACGCATAGCCTACCCATTCGTAAAATTCGAATTCACTGTCCCTACCTCAAAAAGTTCATTGCCGTCAACCAAGAATCTTAGAATCACTTCCAACGAAACTAAAGGAATAATCACTCCTGACGGCATTCGAACTTTATCCGGCTCGCCGTCTAATAAGCCTTTTTTAAGCACCTTTAAACCCCACAATAACCGCCCACTTTTATGTTTTTTTGTTTTACAGGCTGAATTCGTTGATGGCGGTACAGATACTGTGGTCCATGAAAACGATGTTGAATTTCGTTTGCAGACACGTTCGAGTGGCAACAAGCTAAGCGGCATTGTACACACACTGTTAGCCAATCAAGTTGAAATACCCGAAGCTAAAATACAAGAAATTATGCAGGAACCCTGTTCCATTTTATCACCTTAGGCTGGCTTTTGATGAAGAAAACGAACAAGAAACCAATTGTGATTTGAATTTTATTTGTTTTTTTTTCTTTTTTTCTTATTTTTTAGAGGATATGCTGTGTATTAATTATTGATAAAAAAATTTTAAATAAAAATTTAATACGAATTAATATTAACGTTCTTTAATGTAAATAAATTTAAAGCGGCCCTTGGGTAAATCAGCTATTGTCTCGTCCATGAATTGCAAATAAAATAAACGAATTTCTTCTTCATACTGCCACATTTGTTCAATTGATGGCAGAATAAATCTTAAGCCATTTGGGCAAGGTTCGCTATTCAAGAAAATGCGCCATGATGAGTCTACAGTTGTTAATTGTAGGAGTATTGGCCGGGATACGCTAACAGATTTGGGCAATTTTATAAAGTGCTTAGAGCCACCGGCTACATAACCAAAATTCGGTTGTATAATCGATGATGGGCTATCGTATATAGGTTGAGTAAAGGTTGTGGCACCTAAGGCTACTTTACTGCCAGTGTGAAAATCATAAATGTAGGGTGTAAAGCCGATATAAACCTGAACAAAAAAAATATTTATTAAATTAAAAAAATAAGTTTTTAAATTTAAAAGAAATGATTTCTTAATTACAAAAAAAAAAAAAGAATTTTAAATTAGAAATTCATTTTTTTTAAATTGGAAAATTACATACCTTATCCTCAAGTGGCATATTGTCATAATCCGTTGCCAATATATTATCTATACGATCCAGATCCATGGCAGTTATATTCTGGCCATATTGCCATTTATGTAAGTCTCTTAATTTATTACCAATTCTTTTATATTTTTTCTTATTGCTCTCTTTACGTATGTAACAATTTTGCAATTTAAATCTGTAATAACCTGGAGAGACTTGTTCCATTTGACGTACCATAAATGTTAAACCTAAATTGTCCTCTTGTTTTATACAATACGGTGCTAAGCGTAATGGTTCAATTTGCGCATAGACGTCTATAACAACATAAACATTTTGTGTGTCATCATAATCATTAGCTGTACAGAGCACATATTCACATTCCAATGTCTTATTTTTTTTAATTAAACTATCATAACAGAAGTTTTCAGTGGGTAAAGGTTGTTGGTAAATATAACTGAAATTGAATGTCATACTAGCAAGGCGCTATAACTATCACAAGGTGTGAGGGAGGAGCTGTAAGTAAATCGAAAAATTTATCCATAAATTAAATTGCAAACAATCTAAAATTCGGTTCTTTCCCGAATATTATTTGTAATTTGCAATGCTTGGGTACGTATAGGCATTTCTACAAACTGTTTACTTACACGTTTCTTAGTGTGAGTGCGCGATAAAGAAAAATATGTGATTCAACAATGCGTTCTTAGTACCGTCTTGTTAGACGTTCACTGTTCTACTAAAATGTGAAAAAAATATGAATCTCGCTCGCTTGCTCTCCTTTTTTTTTAGGCTCAAGCTTTAAAGCTTTAAAGGGAAATTTCTTAGGGCAAAAACCGCAAAGCTTAAATTTCACCATGTCGAACTGGACGATCGTGTTTTCTAAGGGAAGTTCCTTATGGCAATAACGGGAGAAGATTAATAACATTACGGAATAAAAGAAACCCAAGGAAAAACGCACATTTTAGAGCGCTTTTAAAGGCAGGTCCCTTTCACAGAATATGAAATGAAATGAATCTTAATTCCATTATGCAGCATGATGATCACTTAAGCTTCTTCTAGCGAAAAAAAACCAAGGAAAAAAGCTCTTTTTAGAAATTTTTCAAGGGCAAGTCCCAAGAGTCCATATTCTTCCGCAGAATGAAACAATGACAACAATCCTGTGGACTTTCTTTTTTATACGATAAATACGTAGATTACACCATTTCCTAGCATCCCACAGATCGAATGTATACATAAATATATTTGTATAATAAAATTTTGCCTGTAAATGCCACGCCCTCAATTTTTTTCTTCTTAAGACAGGCAACAATAAATTTGATCCAGAATGTGCCTCGTGTATTTGTCACTTATACAAGAACAGCTCTGATGTTTTCACGAATACTTTTAGTAGCGTTCTAAACCATGAGGCAGAAATCAAAGGGTTTACAAATTTCTACCATTAAGACGCTTCAATCCACTGCAAATAATCCTTTGTAATGACAACAACAAATATTATGAGAAGGTCAGACAACGAAACCTTTTGAAAAATATAAACTTAAACTACCATTACAATCAAGACTTGTTAGCAGATACTGCAATCTCCTAAGACCTGGTATAGTAGAGAAGTCACCTTATAGCCGCAAATACTTGAAAAATGAAACCAAAAGAAAGAAAGAAATAAATACAAAGAATAGATGCTTGTGTGACAGTTCTATATTCAGGAATGAAACCTAAACAACAGTATGGTTTCTGTAGCACAGTGTGATTGAAAAAGAAATCCAAAGAATAGTTTTTTTTTCTTCTTACCCTGGTTTAAAGTGTCTTGCAATGAAATGCCATTCAAATTTCTTAATATCGTATGAAGTAATTTCAATTTTATTTCAAATTATTAGTTTTTCTTTTCTTTTTTTTTAACAATTTCTTGTTGTATTTGTATTTTTTTTATTTATAATTTAATTGTTTTTTTTTTCATTACTTTATATTTGTTTTTTTTTTAGAATATTTTCATATTTTTTTTTTAATAAAATATTTTGAAAAGATTTTTTTGTTTTTTTTTTTATGAAAATAAACATGAAAACAAAATCAAGTTTTTCTTTTAAATTTAAAAAAAAAATGTTTGTTTGTGTTACTTTATAAATAAATTTAAAATGGTTACAAAATAAACATAAATTTTGTGAAATTTGTTGTTTAAAATTGTGAAAATAAAAAAAATAAATATGAGAAGAGTAAAGCTTTTAATGTTAAGTTGGTTGTTGGTTGTTAATGTATGTCAACTTAGTTTGTAAGTTTATTTTAAAGTTTTAGAATTTGTTCTTGTGTTTATATTTTAGTTTATAATGTATGTGTATATGTATAGTATAATTGTGTTTTTTTTAATTTAGATTACGTTGTTCTCTTGAGTTAAAAAAAAAAGTTTGTACTTTCATTTCAAACGGTTTTGCTTTTAAGTGCCCTTTTTTTAAAAATTGTTTTTTTTATTTGTTTTCTTTGTTTATTTATATATTTAAAGTCAATTTAATTTAATTTATTTTTATATTTTAATATATAGTATAAGTCATCATTTACAAAGGTGCTATATTATTATTTAAATTTTTTATTTTCGTTTCCTCTTTTTTTTCTTCTTTTTTTTTTGCTAAAAATTTTTTAACTATAAATTTATTTAAATTTCTTATGTCTTTATTTCAAATTTAATTTAATAATGCAGTAACAAACAACACAGTTTAATTTTTCATTTTCTTGATTTAATAATCTTCTATAATTTAATTAAAAACTTTTGCTTTTTAAATAGAATTTTTTTTAATACTTATAAAAGGTTTTTAGGGATAGATAACTTAATAAAAACAAAAACAAAAATAGAACATAAATTAAAACAAAATTATGAAAATATATAACCTTCCTTTATGTTCATTTAAAATTATTAAAGAAATTTCAATAATCAAATATTTCTAGGCAAATTGTGAATTTTCAAAAGTACTGCCACGCCCATAATTACTTTTTTAATTTTCCACAAAAAGCAAAAAACAAGCTGCCCAATATTAAAAATAATACAAAAAGTATTTGAAAAATTCATAGAACAATGTATGAATGTGTATACATTTTGACTGTAAATGCCACGCCCACAATTTATTTCTTTTTAAAGCAATAAACAATAAATTTGCTTCAAAATGTGGCTCGGGTATTTGTCATTTATTCACGAACAGTTCCGATGTTTTCAAGTATAATTTTTTGTATAGGTTTGAACTATTCGTATGAGGAATTCACGTTGTATTCTGTTAACTACAATCAAAGAAGCCTTACATCCTTAAAATCGTTTTCTTTAATGTCGAACACAATGTCCATAAGCAATTAAGCATTTGACTAAACGCCTACTGATCACCCAGAGCATAACGGAAAGAAGCCCATTTTGCTGCCTGCATAGAAAAGTGATTCCTTATTGAAATCCTCATAGGTTAGGTTCATAAAAGTGGATAAAACCACATACAGTTACTATAAAAATAAGATACAATACGATAAAAGAAAGGAAGAAAGGAATAAAGAGTAATAACACAAGGCAACTAATAACAAAAGATGAAACTTTCGATATCAGAAACCCCAGCAAGCTCCCCAAGACCATTAAAGTAACTTTGCCTGAACAGAGGCACAGCATGAGCATTAACAGGCTGCAGCTCCAGCTGAAAGAAGGGATACATTCGCCTCATATACTTGCTGGAATCCCCGTAACCCTAACTTATAAGCTCCTAGAGAGGTTACGATTTACCTTAAACCTATGTAGACTTCTGAAAAGACTTTTGTGAGAAGCTAGGCCGTAATCCCGAACTGAATACTTGCAGTGGCCAATTATGTACTATGCATGTACACAGACTGCATCTTAGAAAGTTTATATCGTCCGCTTTGAATATCAAAAGTTGAAAATACTCTACAACGGCTTTTGCAGAAACTATAATGAAAAGTACGACAGACAAATGCTTTTAGGGCACCTAAAAATTATTGTCATAATTAAACTAGTTCGAGCAGATTTAAGAAAATCCGTGTCTTCAGATAATTTACCGAAGGACTGACAGCATTGCTAAAGCTCAGTATAGAAGTTATGAAAGCGATGTTAAGCATAAACTGTTTGATTCCACAATACGGCGTTTGAAGTTACTTTCCGTAATCGTAGAAAATTTGGTAAACTTTTAAAAACCAAAACGTATTCTTTCGAAAGGAATGCTTCGAATGGATGGGTATTTAAACAAAAACGTCTAAACACAATATTGTACAATGTAGCTGTTCTGAGTTTCAAAAAGAAATCTTTTTTTAATTGATTTACAAAAAAAAGAATTTTCATTTCAAATTTGTGTTAATCATTATACAGTACAAGCAGAAATTTATCATACGTTTCTTTTTAAATTGTTTTAGGAAAAAAAGGAATTTTATTTAAAATAAAATAAAAAATTAAAAGCAAATCTTAAACAAAACAAAATTTAACACAAATTTCTTTTTAAATAATAATTTTTTTTTTTTGCTAAGTACATACATACATACATAGACAAAGAAAAAGACAGTTTAATTGGTTAGTTATATAGAATATATAATATTATAGGTTAGGTTTAGGAGCTAAATAGTAAAAAGAATGTTTTCAACTTGTCAGGTTATACTTTTTTTTTTTTAAATGTATATAATTTATTAATTTAACATTATAAATTAAAAAAATATAATATATGTGAGACGGAAAATGTTTTGTTTTTTTTTTTTCTTTTAGAATAAAGTTTTCGTTTTTTTTCTTTTTAATTTATTTTATACTTAATTATAAACTAGTTTTGTTTAAAATAATAAAAAAAAATACTCACACAATAATACAGAGACATACACGATAATAATAATCATAATATTAAATAATCATAATATATAATAATTATACTCATAATAATAATTTGTAACATATAAAAACTTATTTTGCTTTATTTGAATTGGGTTTCTAGTAATCGAAAGCATTTTAAGGTTATTCTTTCTTTAATTTTTTTTTTAGATTTTACTTTCTAAAGAATTTTTTTTTTTGTTTTGTTTTTTAAATATTTAAAAACAGTTCTTTGGTTTGAGGAAAGTGAAAAATAATTTGAATACATGATATCCTAAAATGTTAATAAATGAATAAAAATATAAAAAATTGATAATTAATTAAAGAATGTTAATACATGACATGGTCCAATAAATATAACAATGCAATCGAACATAGAACGTGAAAAACTAACTACAGCGTGCTAAGTAAAATGAACGAGAAGGTTGATATGTAAACTTATTGCCGCATGAATTATTCAAATTGTAATGGAAATATTATAGAAAGAAATGGGCGTGGCATATCTATGAAAGTGTAGAACATTTTTATTGCCCATATTTAGTCTGCTCTACAGATTTAATGTTAAAAAGATTTTCTGAAGAAATATTTCATAAAAAACAGTCTTTATTTCTATTCAAAATGGGCGTGGCTTTAAGTTCATATTACCTAGACTTTCTGATTAATAATTTTAATTTAAATTTATTTAAAGTTATTTGCCATCCGCAAAAGCATGCATATTCATATTTTAATTTAAACAGAGTCTCTAAACAATATTAAAATAAAGCAGAATACATTTATAGTGGGCGTGGCACATTCTTTTTTATGATTACAACTTGCCGTTAACTAAAGGGAGGATTTTAACGGAAAGATAAAATGTTTTTCATTACTATAGGGGGACAATAAGAACAATAAGTGAGCGTTAGGTTATAGGGAGAATCATCCTGCCGGTAACTTTTAAAGTTAAATTCATGTTTGAACTTGCCATATTAGATATTATTTTCAATATGGCAAATGCAAATTTAAACAAAATGAGCATATACAACAAAAAAAAAAAAAACGAAGCCCGTCATTGCTACTGCACGTTTGTTTAATTGAGCAGTTTTATTGACATTGCTCCGGCACTGCCATATTTTTGAAAAAGTTAACTTTATTTTATCATCAGGTTGTAATAATAAATAAAATTTAAAAGTTCACTTTAGCTAAAGTTACCTTTAACTAATTCTAACTTTAACGGCCTTAAATCATTTTTACTTTGATGATAATGAGAAATCTGAAATATTTGGCAAATCTTTTCAATGAAATTTGACTCGAGAATTTTTCCAATTAATTATTACATGAGACTATAACCATAATTTTAGAGAAGCTGAAGTATTTGATAGTTATAGAGTTATTAGCAGATGTTCAAATCCTTGTTAGAAAGTCCTTGTGGGATCACAATATATAATACCGTAGGAAATGTGGTATGACAGAACGTTAAGTTTGATTTAGAGAAACATATAAGCTTTGTGCCGGTAACAGCACTTTCTTTAACAACCGATTTAATACTTGATTGTTGATTTATGTTTAGTTTGCTCTACTATTTCATTTCATTTTACAACCTTTAAATTATTACAGACAGGTAAGTTCACTTTTGTTTTTGTTAAGATTTATTGAACAGAGGGAATTAACGGTAAATAAAACTATAGTAAACGCTAGCCTCGCTTGTCGGTGGAAAGATCGATAACATATTTTATCAGATGACATACATATTTTGAATTAATTTTAAATCTTTAATCTTCATTGGCTGGTGACTCACTGCGAGTGTCATCACCGATTTAATACTCTTTGCTAGAATGCCAAAATATGAAAGAATATTTGAAATGAACTTGTGTGAACCAACAGTTTTTAAAGAGAACATTGAATTCTTTTATAATTTTAACATTAAACTGACCTTCTTAAAAACTACTCTTAACCAGAACTGTTTTTAAAATATTCACTTTTTTTTGTGTCCATAGATAAATAAATATTTTTTTACGTGTATGTATAGAGGGAGGATATAATTAAATTTTTGTTGTTGTTTGATTTTTAAATTTTTTTCTTAAATTTTTTTTTAACACATCACATGCATCATATCAGCATCACTAACGTGCATCACGATCTTTACTAATTCGTATTAAATGTTTATGAAGTAATATTCAATTGGAATTGGAATTGGAATTGGAATAATCAAATCTATATAATCTTAAGAATAATGCGTTGTTGTTGTTGTGGTTGTGGTTGTGGTTGTTGGTATAGAAAAATGTGTGTTGGTTAGTTACATACATGTTATCTTTATCTTTTTTTTTTCTTTTTGTTTGTTCTTCTTACTTAATTATTTCTAATTTTATTTCTTATTTTCAATAATTTTTTTGTTTTGTTTTGTTTTTCTTGCGTTTAACTATATAATCATTGACTGAGTGAAAGTGATTTTTTTTGTTGTTGTTGTTGCTTTGTGTTTTCTTTTACTTTTGTCATTGACATCTAAATAATGATGATGAAAAATGTATTGCAATGGGGAAAAATGGAAATATAGAGTTGATATCGTTTTTTTTTTATTTAATTTGTATTCTAAAAGGATTTTCTTTTTAATTTTTTTCTTTTTTTTTTTGTTTCTTTTTCTTTTTCTATATTATTTATTATATTTGTAGTTGTAATAGTTGTTGTTGTTCTTGTTGTTGTTGTTGCAAATTTATATATAATAATTGTTTTTGTATTTGTTTTATTATATTTGTTTAAGTAATTCTATTGTTTTGTTTCTATATCGCGCTTTTCATTCGTTCATTCATTATGTATTTAAATTAGTTTAATGGAAGGCAAAACATGTGCTGTAATAAACTTTTATTATTGTTTGCATTATTTGTATTATTATTGTTACCATTATGAGAATGTTGTTGCTGTTGCTGTTGCTGTTGCTGCTGCTGTTGATGATGTTGTTCTTGATATTGTTGTTGAGGATCATGCGTATGTAATTGCTGTTCATGATGTAAATGATGATGTTGATGTAATTGCTGTTGTTGTGGTGGCTGCTGCTGCTGGTGTTGTTGTTGTTGTTGTTGGTGATCATTATTAGTATAATTATTTAAATGTGTAATTAAATTATTATTAGGAGCATTTAAACGTAATAAACTTAAATCGTCAGCAACTGAGTCATAGTCACTGGAATCTTCGCCATAAAGCTGAAACAAAAAAAGACAATTCGTAAAGAGAACTTCAATTAAGAATCTAAAATATCAGGCAATTATGATATAATTTGTACGTAAGCTGTTATTTATATATTGCAAATATAGCCAGATATTACGGCTAGGATTTGCACTCCTCAAAGCCTTCTCATGTTTTAAAGGTTAAACATACGTAAACATTAGTAGGGAAATTTTAATTTTTTTTTTAATTTATTAATGAAATCACTTTGTATATAACGATAAAATAAAATAGCAGCCCACGTTAATAAATTTTCTAATGTCTATACTTACACGCATATTATAGGGATGTAAATCACAAAACTCGTGATGTCAAACTTCATCTTCCAAAGACATTAGCAATGGATTAACATATTCGAAACCTTCAAATTCTGATTGATCAATATTATCAATAACGCGACTGTACAATAAGAAATTAAAGAAAAAAAGAAAAGAAATATTAATAAAAATAAACAAACAATTTTTTACAAATAAATTTAAAACAGAAAAAAATAATCCATAAAAAAAAGAATTTTAAAGTTTACACAAAAACAAAGTTACATTAATACAATCTAAGTATACTATGTATGTATGTGCTATTATTATTATTATTTATATTTAAAATAAATAAAACATAAACTTACTCATCATCTGGTGTTAATTGTACAGCTTCGCCTGTAAATTCTGGTGGGAAATTGGCCAAATCACGATCTGAGTCTAAACGTGGTTTAAATGGTGGTGTAACTTGTTTATAAGCAAGCTGATTGATTGATTGATTGATTGATCGATTGATTGATTGATTGGTGTTTAAACGAATTGCAATAAGAATTTTTTTTATTTTTTTTTTAATGATTTGAACATGAAATTTAAAGCATGATTGAAAATGTTAAAAATTAATTTCAAAATTAGAAAATTAAAATAAAAAATTTTATTAAAAAAAATTAAATAAAAACATAATAAAAAAAAAAGAATAAAATTAAAATTTTAAAACAAATAAAAATCGATAACGATAGTTAAAACAGTAGATAGACTAATGAAATATTGATGATTATTTTTATTATTAATTGTTTGAGAAAAAAAAAACTGATTTTTATTTGTATGTACGAAAGAAAATGCACTTGTTTAAGGAAGATGATTTACTATCTCAATGGAAATTTTTTTTGATTTATTTTCTTTTTTTAATTTTAAACATGATCCATATAACATACCATCATATATTGTATTGTTTTAGTAGTTGACCTCTCTTTAGAAAAGTACTTAAATTAAGACATTTAATAAAAAAAAATGGTTGTTGACTTTGAGCGAGTTAAATAAAATTGTTAGAATAGTAGGGAAGGAAATTAACATGCTTCCTTTAGTTAAGAATATTACAGAAAAATTATTATTATCGCAGTAGAAAATTAAAGTATAAGATTGTTTAAGCATTTTAATGTAGTATTCGATTCTATACTATAATTTAAAATTAAATTATTAACTAAAATTAAATATTTTTAAATCACTGAGTAATGCTACGACTTAAAATTCTAAAAATTCTCAATACTAAGGACTTTCTAAAACAAATTTTAACAAAATGGTTCGTTCGGTTTATTTAAGATGGCCATAGCAAAGCATTTTTCTATAATCAAACGGCTATAATAGCTAATAATGTATCAGAGGAAGCTTTACGTGTAGTCAATGATCTAATCACACAACAATCAAATCGTTTTGAGATTCTGATGAACCTAAACGGCCTGCTAACATCCATAAATAAATCCATCAGACAAAGTGTTCCAATAATTTCCATGTGTATATGGCCCCTGCAACTACTAATCAAATCTGATGCTCTTTTGTGATTACAATGGTTCAAATCTGCTTTATTTTTTGAACTATCTGACCTGTTAGCAGGATAATAACCTATTAACTACGAGGTTAATGTCGTTGCTCGCATAATTATACTCCCAAGCAAGAGCAACAATTGAATCATTCCCATACGCATATGATCCTTGTCCTTTGTTTTTGTAATGGAGTGAAATCTATTTTATTATATCCCTGAACTATCTGAATTATGGCAAGAAAATAAATAGAAGCCTTAGCTCATCTATAAACGACTGGATCACCATCAGCACTTGCATAATCATGCTACAAAGTAAGGGTAACACTTGAATAATTTGCCTTCTCATTCAAATATGTTCGGGTGGTATTTTCGAATCAGGATAGATAGACTCTCGGTTTAAGCACTTCGTAACTGCTTGACTTATACGTAAAGATTACTATACTTAGATAGTCTAAATCTCTAATAATAGCAGACACTTTAACTTGAAGCAAATCATTTTATACATTCGATCCATGTCTTCACTTTAGAGGAGACGCTATCAAAGAGGGAAAAGTAATCCAGAATTTCCATTCGCGAATCTCTACGTAATTGTAATAAAAGAGACATATTTTTGTCGTGTAGTGGAATATCTGTAAACAAACCAGATCAAACCAAGATTAAAGTGGTTTTAAGTTGTGTTGAGTAAGATAAGTGACTGATTTACGGCCACTTTTTGATCCACACTTTTTGATAGGGATAGGGAAGTGATTGCATTTCATCGGAATAACACTAGACAATTCAAATCAAATAATGAATCGCCTGAAGCTCAAGGAGATTTGTTTAAAGGAACTTCCTGAAGTCGATTATTCCAGTTTTTTACCCTCAAAAGATGGTTTATTTGAAAGACACCTAATGCTACACAAACCAAATAAAATAAATTAAGCGATATAAAAACTAAAACTATCTAAAATTGCATTCAGAGCTTAAATAACTAAAGAATAAAAATCAAGTTACTTAAATAAACATAGGAAAACACTCAACATTTTATTTTGGGAAAATTAATTATCATTCCACTGCCTTTAAAACATTTTTTATTATGGCATACATAAAATACTTTTATTATTTAAAGGGAAGCTTATTTATTCAAGACTTTAAAAGGATTTGTTTTTCACACAAGAAAAAAAAAATAGAAATAAAATTAAATTTTATTTCAACTATAAACTTACGGATCATCTGGCGTCAATTCAGCCGGTTCTCTGGTAAATTGAATGTCAAAATTTGTTGTCATATATGGATCGCCAGGATCGAATGTAGGTATATATGGTGGTGGTACTTCCTTACGTGCAATCTTACAAAAAATTTTTTTGTTTGTTTTTTTTTTGTTTTTTGGGGAAGGTTTTCATATTTTTTTTTGTTTTTTTTTTTTTTCGATATATTATAATACAAAATCATAAAAGTTATAATAGTAATAGTAAACATATACATTGTAAACAAAAATTTAAAAAAAAACATTTAATTTAAATGAATTCAAAATATAATCATCAAAATTTCACCACTGCTTAATAAATTACCATAAAAAAATAGTTAAAAAGAAATCAAAGTTTAACTTACCATTTCCCAGTCAATAACTTTAAAGAATGGATGATTTTTAATATCCATAAAGGCGGTTTCACGATGACAACCCAAACGATCGGCTGGATTTTTATTTAAGAAACCTTTGAGTACTGAAGCAGCTTTAACGCTTAAAGAACGTGGTATACGTATGGTTTTCTCCAAAATCACTTGGAAAAGATAATCCTCAGTATTCTATAAAAAAAAAAAAAATTTTAAAGGAATTAAGATCAATATTCGTATTAAAAATCTTTTCAAATTCTATTTTACCTGATCTGGATTTTCTGAAGCACCAGCTATATCGAAGGGACTGCGTCCAGCTAACATTTCATATAGCAAAACACCCAAAGCCCACCAATCCACAGAGAAACCATAATCTTCGCCTCTTAAAATTTCCGGTGCTATGTAATTCGGTGTGCCACAGAATGTGGATGTTGTATCGCCCGGACGTATGCCCTCTTTACACATGCCATAATCTGTTAGCTTAATATGACCCTCGTGATCCAACAGAACATTATCCAATTTCAAATCACGATATATGATGCCTTTCTCATGCAAAAAATTCAATGCCAAACTTATTTCGGCCGCATAGAAACGGGCATGTTCTTCGGGCAAACGCCGTTGACGTTGCATATGATACATAAGATCACCGCCGCGTACAAACTCAATAACAAAGAAGAGACGCGAAGGCGTCTGGAAGCACGAGTGAAGACCAACCAAGAATGGATGATTGGAGGCTGTTTCGAAAACATGCTTTTCCGTTTGCACCCAATCAATATCCTCATCATCGGTAACCAAGGCCTTTTTAATTACTTTCATCGCATAAATACGTCTAGTCTTTTTCAGTTCGACCATTAAAACCTTAGCATAACTGCCACGTCCAATGACGCGTATCAATTCGAAATCATCCAATGAGAATTGACGCTGAGAACCCATTTCGATTTCTTCTTTATTTTGTGAGCCGCCCATATGGCTGCCAAACTGGCCACTTGAGGCCATAGGCATACCTTCTTGATCTGAGGAGATGCAGGACTCATCATTACCCGGATGCATGGGTGGATAATCGGGTATGGGTGGTGGCATTTGGGGTAGCTGTTCGGCAAAATCATCTTCGCTACCCTTGGGCACCAAAGGTTTGACATCCTCATTCGAACAGGGTTTCTTAACTAATTTATGACATTTTTTGTGTACCAACAACTTGCACTGAATACACTTGAAACCTTGACGTCCCAGACCCCAGATGCGATCTTGGCAATAAGCACAAAATGCACGCTTTACAATAAGAAAACGAAAAAAGAAAGAAAGAAAGAAAGAAAGAAAGAAAATAAATTTCAATCAATTTTTTTAAGCAAATTGACAATAATTTCACTGAGACTGAGATTGAGACTTACTCTATTAAAACGTTTAGCTTGGAATATATGACCATTAACCCTATACAGTTTGCGCCATCTTCTGGCACCACGTCTATAAATGCTGCCTGTGAATTACATGAAAAAAAGACAGACAAAGAAATATTAAAAAAAAGGTAAGGCGATGTAAGACAATAGAAAACAGCAAATACTTACGATCTTCACCATCACATAGTAAACCAGGTGCTGCAGGAACATTTGGAAAAACTGGGGAAGCATAGAAATAAAAAGAAATTTTTAATAAAATTTAAAATAAATGCAGAAAATTAATTGAGAAGAGAGTAAGTAATTAGCATAAGAAAATCAAATTTATAAAAACAATTAAAGAAATTTAAAAATTAAAAATAAATAAATATTAAAGGCCTTGAAAGGTTGAACGCAGCTGGTTAATATCTTCTTTTATGCAGTTTACACATCATTTTTAGAAATCTGCTCCAGAGGAGCTTATGACTTCCAGCTGCTTATAAGTTAATCTAAATTTTTAATTAATTTTTAATTAATTTTTAATAAAAATCTTTAAAGAAAGCACACAAAATACCACAAACTTATGAAAGTCAGCTGTGGTTTACGTTGTTAGCATTTTAAATAAATTTCTAGCGAGTAGAGCGTCAGTCCACAGGCACAATTTAAAAAAAAAAAATAATCTTTTGAATTAATTTTTATAGTTTTTGCACCAGTTAAGTGGGGGGGATTTATTCAAAATGAATCATGGAAAGTGATAGATAATAAATAAAATAATTCCATTTTTTTTTTATTTTCATTTGATTCGATTTGAATTTTTGTTTTTTATTATCAATAAGAAAGAAAATTTTTTTCACACAAAAAAAATCGCAATTATTCAATTTGTTTTGTTTTTTCTTCTCAAATGATAAACAATTTATCGTTTTAAAATGATAAAAAAAAAGATATTTGAGAAAAAAAAAAAGTGAGAAAAAAGAATACGTTGGCCTATAATGGAAGCTATAAAATACAGAAATAAATTGAATATAAATCTTACACAGAGCTACAGAATGTAAAATAAAAAATAGAAGGATATTAATTAAAATATAGTCTTCATTTTTCTTTTGTTATCCGAAATAAAAATTTCAGAAGCTATTTTAATGGATCATAGGGAAAATATATTACAACGCCCACTTTAAGGAGGGAGTGGCATTTATCAAATATTTGGTAATTATAAAAACAACAGTTAGTAGCCTTACTATACGAGAGGTAGCCTTTTTATAGAAGACTAATTGCAAATCTATCATTAGAATTCGACATTAAACTTGACTTTCGGAATCCGAAAGCGAAGTAAGTGGTGGACTGATGCCTGTTCACTTTAGAAATTCACTTCCTGAATACGGTCCACACGTACGCATCAGTTCTATTAAGGATTCAAATTAATGTAGTGCATAATGATGTATTTTTTTTAGCTAGGGATGTAATGGACTAGACGTCTGAAGCTAGTTTCATCTCTAGAAAGCTAGTATCACATCGCTTCTATTTATCCAGCATATAAATTTCGAATGGAAATATTGAAAAGCTCACAGATTGATTACCCCCACTCGTTACAGAAACTTGTTCATTTTAATACACCCAATCTACCGCTATGATGTGTAGAGATTTCGTATAAAATAGAAATTTGTACAGTTATACTCTCCGATGATGATTTCTAATGTTAGAAAGGAATTTAACGGCCACAATATGGGTGGCGTGAGAAACCATACTGTAATCTTGGCTAAAGAGTTATAATGCCCAATCAATATGATCAAAATATTTGGCAAAAGAATTGTTCTTGCTTTCCATGTGGTAAATTGATGATTAAAAAATTACTGCAAATGCTACTTCAAACATTTTTAGCATTTTAAACTCTCGAAAAGAAGTTTGTGGGCTTAACTACTGAATCGCAAATGGGCCTTAAGGATTTTAAATAATTTTTTAGATTTTTAAAACTCTTTTCAATCTGAAGGCTAAGACATGCATAACCTGGACGCGATTTGACTATCATACAAGAAAGTAAACATATTTAACATAGTTTAGTAACTTTTATTTTCAAAGTTAAGACATTGAACTTCTTATTTTATACACTAGAGGCGGTGATAAAACCCTGGACGCAGGTTGTACTTATTTTAAGAGGGGCATACTTTAACACAAAATGATAATTTTTGTGAGATATTAACACAGGTCTTCTTATAGAGAATTTCAACATGATACTCAATATTTTTATACATTAGAGGAGATAACCCAAACATGGGCCTTATAGGCAGTTTTTAAAAATGTTCGGAACATATAACATTTTCTTTACACGAACGAATTATTCATTTCATGAATTATTTTGAAAGAAAAAAAATTTTTATAACTTCTTGGAATTTCTACAAATATAATTTCAAGTGGTATAATCTACAGTTATCTAAGCCGATAATTAAATCAAGGTTATATATTGAAATATACAAACAATTTTTAACCATTAAAACCTAACAAAAGAACTAAAAATTTGAAATTTTTTCAAACAAAAGTCATACAAAAGCCATTAAAAACATCAAAAAAAAAGGTCAAAAGATTCAGAAAAACAAAATTCACAAACGAAAAGCTTTTATATACAAAAAAAAATTAATTTAAATTAAAAAAAAAAAAAGAAAAAACAATTTAAAATACTAACAACCAGCAGCACCACACATAAAAAAGGCTGAAGTCTGTACACCATAAATGCAGGCTGCATCACAAATGCCATTCCAAATGATCATAATGAATAGGAATTTTCTTTTTTTCTTCTTTTTTTTTTGCAGTTTTTGTATTTCTTTTCTTAAACAAAAAACATTACCGAATAGAGAAGAGCCATTTAAATAAATCAAAAATGTTTTCTTTTTTATTGTTTTTGTTTTTTTTTTCTATGGAAATCCCATTTAACACTACACATGAAATAGATTTTCTTTTTTGTTTTCGTATTTATTTTTTTTGTTTATCAGAATTCATATTCATTTCTTTAGTTAAACGATAACAAACGATAACATTATTACGATTCTAAAATTACTAATCGCACGTCTTTATTCAATGAATAGCAGAAACATTGTTCATTGGCGAAAATTTTTGATAAAACTAATAAACGAAACGAATGCTAATGGTGTTGGTCTTTCGAAGTCAGTAGTAAGTAAGAGAAAACCTCGAAAAATATTGAAACCTATCAGTCACTCACTATCCCTCCATACCATACATACATATACTGTACATACACAAACATACTTTTAAACGCATATGAAAATAATAATCAAATAAACAACAGTTCCATTTCTATGCCCCCTAAATATCTACCATGTAGGACAGCAAGTATTTGCTATGTAAGGCATTATAAGAAGAATAAAAATCCATAGAATGTATACTCATTGTATACAAAGAATGAAATACAAACAAATCAATAAACAAACAGACAAACAAATACAAAAAAAAAATAATAATAAATTGCTTAATAAATTGTCCAATATTTGTAGTAAGCAATACAAACAAACATACATCATCATCATCCCATACACTAACTTACAATATAACAAAACAGGCCTGCGGTCGTCACTCTAGCCCAGTGTAAAACAGAACAAAGAGAGAAATGATGAGCAATGAAGAAAAAGCACCACAATTCGAAATCGAATATAAAAAAAAACCATTTCGTTTCGTTTCGTTACGAAGTGTGTATTATTGAGCATCGAATGGGTGAGAGTCTATAAGTGTGGTGCTCATAATTGATTAGACTAATTAAAAGCGCTTAAGATAGCAAATAAATAAACAAATAAATAGTGTGGGTTATTAAATTTGAATAAAAGAAAAAGGAAAATTAAAAGAAATAAAGAAAAACACTTAAGTTTGTAGAAAACAAATTAATCCATTATAGTTGCCTTAAGTGAAAGATGTTTTTTAGGTTAGGTTAGACAGAAAGATTTTATACAAATCAAATATTTGCGTGTAAAAATCCACATCCTTATTAGCAAAAGAAAAATTGACAGTCGACCTTCATATCATTCTATTGAGAATAACTTCTCATCTACAAATTATTCACTGACACACAGCTAAATATGGTAAACGCTCAATCGAGTTCTGACAAGAACTAATCATAGCCAGGAACACCCAACAATCACTTGATGTCAGTTCCGTACTAGTGTAGGTTAGGTTGTGTGGTAGCAAAATCAAACTGAACATCAATGAAATTTACTTTTTGTCTACTTTCTATATCCGTTTTTGACACAAATTCTGTAAATCAATGCTAAAGCTGGCAGAAAACTTCATAATCTTATCTTTGTAAAATACAGATTACCTTTCAAACCAACCCGATTAATCCTTAAGCCATTAAGAGTTAAATTAAAAAATTTATAAAAAGTTTCTGTAATTTTTCTAAAGAATTGTTCTTCTAAAGCCGGTACCAAACGGTTTAAATCGACTTAACCTCCAATAGCCGTAAGGGAATAGCTTATAGCATCTTATTGTCTATAAGTAGACAGCAAAACGTGACTATTCAATGACGTTCAATTGACATTGACACTTTTTATCCTTAGTTTAGAAAAGGCGAAACTTTTTTGGAGTTCAACAGCATTGTTTCTGCTTATAAGTTGAAGTCAAAAACTAAATTCAGTCAGAAGATCTTAAGAAGATACTGTTCAGCAATTCCTGGATATCGTAAGATGTAGTTTTCATCCTGCTGAAGTTTTAATTTCACTTTAAAGCGATACTGGAATGTCTTCGCAAAATTTATTTGACATTCTCTCGCATAATGGATTATAGTTTATATGACTATTAGAACATGCCAAATATCTTATAAAACAAAGGGAGACTATGCCAGACGCAATCTTATCCTTACAGGCATTAAACAGTATCCCGACGTAAATCAGGGTAAAGGAGTTAAGGAAGACATTATAAGGAAACAATACATGAGTTAAAGTAGTACCAAAGTACTTGGGTCACACTACTTTACAACATCTAAACAATAATACAATAACATACAAGGTCTAATGGGAGTTTTGTTTCTACGTACAACTATTTCAAAGAGCTTACAAAAAGTATTAAATTATGCCATACAAGTAAATAATTACAATATAATTAAGAATACTTAAAGTGACAACAAATAAGTTAAAGGAGCTCTTTAATGTTGGACAAACAATTGAATAATAAAAAAATAATTAATTTAACTTAAACTGAAATAGGTTTTATCAGTTTAAATTGTTTTTTTTTTATGGAAAAAAAAGATGACGTAGTCAAATGTTTATTTACTTAGTAGCTTGCCGGGTTTTGTGATATCAAAGTTCAAAAATTAATTTTAAAAACAAAAACAATTACGTTTTGAGTACATAAAATAAAGAATTAACAAATTATAGCATGTTTTAAGGGGTTTTAAGAAATATTACAGAGTTATTAAATTATTAACAAGACAACTTTCTAGTGCAATAGACTTTTTAAAATACAACTTGAAGATTACAATACTATTTTAATATTCAATACAACAGCGTTTTTAAATTTTAATGCATTTCATTGATTAGTTTATAATTAATATTATTTAATACAATTGTTTATAACAAAATAATTACTTTACGTTTCTCTATAAAATGTTCTCTAACAAATGCAGCCATTAATTGATGATTTTTATTTATTTTTTTCTCTCTCTCTCTCTGTATTATAAGAATAAGAAAATATTTGTTGTCACAAATAAATAAAAAATATTTTAGCACATCGAATTTTTTCCTCTTTCATTACAAATTAACACTGTTTAATAAAAATGTTAGAAAACAACTGAATAAATTACCAATGAAAGGAAAATAATGTGACGACACAGAGCTGTTTATTTGCTGATTTCAATTTATCTAAAAAAAAAAACCCCAATGCCAGCTCTCGCTCTCTATAAATGGAGTAGAGCAGAGTAGAATAGAGTAGAGTAAACAAAAGTAAGAGGGCATATCTATTAGCTTGTTCTATATATTATATATGTAGATAAGATTAGCTTGAGGCTTATGTTAAAGAAGCCTATATGTACACTATGCAGCGTACTGGTTATCAGCAGCAACAAACAAATATTTGAATTCAAACAGCCGTTACCACATAAAAAAAAAACAAGAGCATGAAAGAGAGTATCCATATTTTATTTCTAAATCATAACTGTAATTAAAATAAAAGATAAAAACAAATTAAAAATTAATTATTCAAATAAACAGAAAAAAAACGCATGCAATATAGCATAGGGGCGGTTTTACCTGTTGCATATGCCGGTTCGATTTCCTCCTCCGATTGCAATTGCTGTTGCTGATGTGTGGTTGGCACAGTGGGTATGGGCACTGGTATGGGCAAACGTTCATAATGTATACACTCGTGATGATACTGGTGATGTCCATGACCATTATGTATGGTGCTTAGGGAACTATTACGTCCTCCACTACCACCACTACCACAACCATTGAGACCACTGCCAGCACTGCCATGACGTACGATGTGATGATGTTGATGGGGAGCGGCAGTCTGTTCCAGACCACCCATGCAGGGACCGCTGCCAAAGACACTACCACCACTACCGCCACCGGAATCGTCCGTGGTTGTGGTGGTATTATGGCAGCGACTCGAGCAACGACCCAACGAACCACTGCCGCCACTGTGAGTATGATGACCGCCAGCCATGCCCACCAAATGGGCAGACATATGGCCTATGTGGCCGCCACCACCTGCCATTATAGAGCCGCAACCTTGGCTAGAATCGGAACCAGAATCATGACCAGGACATGGACCGGCCGATCCCGGTCTTGAGCCTATCAAACTCATAGTGGAATGTGGAGGAGTAATTGATGATGATGTCTGCATATAATGATGTGTATATGGATGAGGATGTGGTACATCATAGTCGCCAGTGTCAATAGGACCACCAGCCAACATGCCCACACTTCCACTGCTGCCATGCACCACATTCACCAGATGGCCCGTGCTGCCCTGTAAACAGCCCATTGAACCGTGGGCACTTCCCGGTCCCACTGCTCCGTGACTGCCATGATGACTACCGCCACCATGTATACTGCCATGTGCACTGCCGCTGCGGCTGTGCAATGAAACTCCGCGTGTTAAAGTATTATTGGCCGATTGTATGGAAGAGACAACAGCACCGCGGCACATAATGTCGGACAGTTGATTGGCCTGTATATCAAAATATTTGGACTTTTGTAACAGAATACACACATACACACACACAGACAGGCAATATAAAGGCAATGCAAGGCGATGATAAAGAAATTCGTTTAAAAAAATTGAAATCCAATGAAATGATCCGATGAAGATAGAGAGAGTCCATCAATAATAAAAAAAAACATACAATGCAGGATGCCATGATTAAGTTTTTTTTATTTCAAAAGAAATATTATAAAAATCGAAAACCAAATTGTTATAAAAAAATGTAGAAAAATTGTTGTGAAATGATTTCTTTTATGCAAAACGAAAGAAAAGGCAAGAAGTTCATATTTAAGCCTTAAAATAGGCAATAATTTTATAAACATTTTAATAAATTGAACGCCTAGAAGTAGTCAAATATATTTTTAGAAAAATTTAAACTTTTTCTGTTGTAATTTATAAAAAAAAAGAGTAAAAATTTACTTTAAACCGCTAAATATTTGTAAGGAAAGTATTACGACTATTAAGGCTTTATTATTTTATTGCATACTTCTAGGTAATTAAGTTTACAAAAACATATTATTGGTCTTAGACAGTGTTATACAATTTTTTTTAAATTTATTTTAAAAATATATTCAATAGTATATTCAATAGTTTAGAACATTTTCTTTAGAAAATTAAATTCTATAAATAAATTCCATTACCTAAAGGTATGCAGCACTTTAAAAAAGAGCATTACTTTTTTCTCTGCTTACAAGGAAAAACAAATATTTCCCTTGTAACAAGTAAG
>QOCX01000012.1:1041179-1055528 GCA_005959815.1 Sarcophaga bullata
AGAAACATTCTTGAAAACTGAAATAAGGCAACATACTTAAGATATAATTATTTCCTGGCATACTTTTAGGATCATTATTTTCAACAGGAAGTTAAAACTCCATAATGACACATTTTTAAAGAATTTTCATTCAAAATTATTAAATAATTATGCAGTTTTGAACTTGAAGGAAAGTAATAACCTGCTGAAACCAGAATTACTGACATTTTTAAACTAAAAAAACGAATTGTTGTACTTGAAAAAGCTCTAAAAATTCTACATACTTTTAGGAAAATTGCATTTAACAGAGGAAGTTTATTACTACAATATAAACTTTAGATTTTTTTGCATACTTATTTTAACACATAATTTATTTCTATACAACACCTTAAGGTAGACTTTAATTTTGTATAAAAAACTAAACATCTTGCCTCTCTTTCGGTTTGTTTTATATTTTTTTTTAATAGAAAAATTATAAAAATTCATATATGTTTACAGTATGTACAGCTTCTTTTAAGCTTCGTTGACACGTGGGAACAATTTACGATACCTTAGTATAAGTCCATACCTGAGGACTATCCAAACGATCCAGTGACTGACGCCGCGATGGATAATCATCAGCGGCAAATAGTTGTTGAGCAGCTGGACAATTTTTATTAGAATGCTGATGTAAATACTGTTGCGACGATGTTAGGGGGTGAGGTGGTGGCGGAGGCGGTGTTATAGAACCGCAGGGACTGCCCGGACAGGGGCTACCCGGACAAGGGCTACTACAACGACTGCGACATGTGGGTGAATAACAAAGATTGGCTTGGGTACCCGACGGTGTATTGGGACAAGTATTCGAATTTGTTGTAGTTGTAGCAGTAGTTTGCGTTACCGCCGCCGCACCACTAGCTGCTGCAGCTGCAGCGGTGGTGGTATTGGTAACGCAGGGTTCTTCTTCGGGTTGTTGTAAATTTACGGGTAAAGGAGTACACTGGGTATTACGGCGTGGAGAACGGCCACGATCAACGGTGGTGGCACTCCAATAACCCCAAGCCATGTTTACGCGATTTTTTTTTTAAACGTTTCTTTTATTTTGGATTTGTTTCTATTTTTTTTTTTTGCGAACTTTTTAATTACGAACTTAATTCCTTGAGTTTAGTTTTAGCTTGAGTTGAAATTGTAGTTAATTTTCATGGTATTTTCTTTTAAAAACTTATTTTAATATTTGAATGTGTATTATATCCTTAAAATTCGAAAGGAAAAACCACACCTTTTTTTTTAACGAGTTATAATTGTGTAATATTTCTTGCTTTTCTTTCAAATTTTTTGTTTTTTTTTGTTTTTCTTCTTTTATTTTTATATTCGTTTTATTATTATGTTTCTATAGATAAAATGCAATTACAAAATAAACTTTCTCACAGGACGACTTTCGTTTTATTCTTGTCCATCTCGGCATTTTGGCACTTAAACCACTTTTCTTTTTTTTTTTTTTTGTTATTTTCATAATTTCCTTATCTTACACTCGAAATTTTCGCTTTTCACTTTAGCAAACCAAAAAAAAAAAAAAAAAACCAGCAAGAACTCACAAACAACCAAAGGATTAGGGTGTAAGGAGAAGGCCGTAGAAAAATAATCTTTAACTTTCAATGAATATGATGATAAAATTGTGTATAAATCAGTAGAATTCCTTTTTCTTTTTCTCCTTTTTTTAGGAGAAATTTTTTTTTATTTTATTTTTTTTTTTTGGCTTTCATTTGCAAGCCAAATAGTTTTCGTATGCTTGAATACCTTTAATCCATACCGTGGTGATGTGGTGATAAATGATTACAATAACCATTAAAGAGGCAGTAAGAAGGGGTGATGGTGATTTATAAGCAAGGAGCAGCAAGCAGCAGTTAGCCAAGGCACAGAAGCAGTCTATGATGTAAAGACTATACAAACATTTTGCGGTTGGCAAAGTCAAAAGTACGAAAGTCTATAAAAAATAAAAAGAAGAAGAAGAAGCAGAAGAAGAAGGTACAATTCGAACGATTAATAATGCATTGCAGATGTTGTATTTCAGTGTTGTTTTTATTACTGTTACACTGCTGCCATTGCTACTAATACAGCCGTTTTAAATGTTGCTGCCATTATTCGGCAAAATATATTCCTTCCTTGTTGTTCAGCTGAAGCACAAATTCCGTAACATACGAAACGAACGAAACACAAAATCTTGTAAAGGAATGTCAAATGAAAAGTCAACATTTAAATTGAAAAGGACTCTCTAGAGAAAGCTGAATGAGAATGTAAAACAAACCCTCTACGAAAACCTTAAAATATAATATTAAAGCCTCACGAAGAGCACACGAGAGAGGTAGAGAGAGAGAGAGTATGTACCTCTCTAGAGAGCATATAAAAAAGAATTGGTCTTTAAAATGT
This sequence comes from Sarcophaga bullata, assembly GCA_005959815.1. Taxonomy (NCBI): domain Eukaryota; kingdom Metazoa; phylum Arthropoda; class Insecta; order Diptera; family Sarcophagidae; genus Sarcophaga; species Sarcophaga bullata. Next base: position 1,043,565 of record QOCX01000012.1, read on the forward strand.
TCTCTCTAAAACATAAAAGCAAGTGCAAGAGAGAGCATAATTTTTAACATCTCATTTAGTTAGAGAGTTAAAATTGGAAAATCTCTTTCGAAGAGCCAAAAAGGAAACATTTAAGCAGCTCTCTCTCTCTCTCTCTCTCACTCTCCACAAATTAAACTGTTTTCCTATTTGAAAATGCTTCAATTGCATTAGGATACTTTAAGGGTACTTTCTTTTGGTACTTTTTAAATTAAAAGGTACTTGAAAGGTACTTATAGTAATAAATAGGCTGTTTTATATTAAAAGATACTTGAAAAGCACTTTTTTGGTACTTTTGTTTATAAGTAGACTTTTTTAAATTAAAAGGTACTTGAAGGGTACTTTTTTGATACTTTTGTTAATAAATAGGCTTTCTGAAATTAAAAGGTACTTGAAGGGAATTTTTTTTGATACTTTTGTCAATAAATAGGCTTTTTTAAATTAAAAGGACTTGTCAAGATACTGATGCAATTTTTTTTTTAAATTTCCTTGTTTCTGAAGAACATTTAAAACAACGAGTAATTGTAGTTCAAACTCTGGAGGGAAATAAATATGTAAACAACCTTTTCGAATTTAGATCTAGAGATTCCGTCTAGGCAGAAATAACCAACAGATGGAGGTTATGCTATATGACAACTTAATATTCTTCCCCCTAATGTTCCTCTTATTAAGAAAGTACTTTTTAGAATACAAAATATCCCTCTCTTGAAAGTAGTATTTCTGAAAACTCAAAAGAGAAATATTATCCAAATTGAAAAGGCTTTCAACTGCATTGATAGTCTTGTTGGTACTTAAAAACCCTTCTGTAGTTAAATTAAAAGTACTTTTTAGGGTACTCGTACAAAATAGTACTCTTTATATTTTCTTTGCTTTTTAAAACTTTTTTCAGTTACTTTTTTCAGGGTTTAAATAGGAGAACCATAAAGAATAAATTTTAGAAACCAAAGAACTAAATTACTCTCCTATTTAAAGTGGCTTTTAGTAACTTTAATGTACTTAGAAAGTACTTTTAGGGTACTTAAAAAATCTGTAATAGTCTTTAGTAGCAGTATTGTACTTAAAAGGTACTTTTAGGGTACTTTGTAGTAGGGTAGGTTTGTAGTTCCTTTTTTCCTATCGAAATGAAAGTCTTTTTGCGCTTTTTAACGAAATTATTAAAAGTGTTGTTCTAGGACCATATCAGTAATTGATTCAAAAGCACTGCAGGGTTTTATGGAGAGATTTCTCATAACTTGAATTAAAAACCTGTTACTCTAGCCCACAATCAATAAATCTATAGTGTTCCGAATGGTCATCAGACGAGTTTAATTATTGTTTGAGTTGGATTTTATATGGATGGAGGTGCAATGAGCTGTCAGAGAGGCGTTATTGTTAAAAACAGTGTGGAATCAATTATACGCAAGGATTTCGCTAACAGAAGTAATATTTATGCCGTTGCCTGGCCTGACCACATCTGTAACGCTTTCAGTCTCTTCAAACTTCTTTCTATACTTCCAACTTCTTTCAAAATTCTTGACCATAATCACTATGTAATACTCGAAGAGTGGTCACGTTTAAATAATCATTTTTAAGGAGATGTTTCACTGTTTCTATGCATTCTGCTGTTGTTAAAACGTACTTGAAATGAAATGATGGAAGATATTTAACAGCTGACTTCCTTGCTAGATCAGCCGGGTTTGGGAACCAAATGAATCTCACAAATAAATAAATTCTAAAACAAATTACAAATTAAATAAATGAGAGCAGATAAAGATATTCTTATAATATTAAATAATTATAATATTAAAAAAAGGAAATTTAATTACTTTACGACAATTTGTTTTGTAACTAACTTGGCTGGCCAACTTATAGAAAAAAAAAAAGAAGAAAACTTCCTTTCTTTCCTTTTTTCTAAAAACATTTTATCTTAATTGCCAATTTTTTTTTTTGCCTTTTTGTTTTTGTAGTTATTGCTGTTGTTTCTGCTGTTAACATGAGGGCTCTGTTGTTACTGTTCTTCGTTTAGCTTCATTGGCATCGTTTATATCCAGGTTAATATAACAATTGACGTCAAAACCTTCAAATAAAACTGCTGCTGCTCTTACGCCAAAAAAAAAAAGAAAAAAAAAACCAACGCCAGAATAAAAAGTGAACAAAACTTTTTAATAAAAAAAAACAAAAACAAAAAAAAAGCGTAAAAATATAAAAATGAAAAGCAGCATCAGCAGCAACAGCAACAACAGATAATATTCGTAAACAAAGGACTAAATGAAGAGAGAAAGAAATCCCTTCAATCACCAGAAAAGTATGCAGCAATTATGTTTAATGTCTTCTTTTCTTTTCTTTTTTTTCTCTCAATCGCCTATCCTCTTCTATTTTTTTTTTAATTTTTTTCTTGTAGATTACATGAGAAAAAACAATCTCGCTGTACAACAAACACTTGAAAATGTAATGAAGCGGGGCGGAGGAGGGTAAGGAAAAGAAGCGTTTAGCTAAAGAATAAATAACAGAAATCGAGAGAAAAATAAATAATGCATGTGCACAACAGCAACAACTACAACAGCCACGAGTAACAAAAAATAAATATAAAAACCTTAAAAATCGTTTTACAAAAGAATGAAAAAAAAATGAATGAAAACGATGATTAATAGATGCTCAGTAAAACTAGTTCAGCAAAAGTTTTATGGCAAAGTCAAAAGAGAAATTGAACTATTGCCGAAAAAAAACCATATTTTAACACACAGCCTAGCAGTTAAATAGCGCATAGCCTATAAGTAGGCAATATATTTCTTAGGAAATCACAGCAAATTACACATAAAACATCAAGTTCTTATTGTAAGGCACTATACGTATTGTTATGCCATAAATTTCATTGCATACTTGGCAGGTTATTTCATTATTTTTTAATTTTTTCAAAGGCTAATAAAACTAAAGTTTTTTTTGCACAATAATCAACATCTGGTTTAAAATTTACAGCATAATTTTGGTATTCAAATTACATTGCCTACTTTTTGGCGTTAAAATTAAAAATTAGTATGAATACGCCAAGAAATTTGCTACATTTGGAATTTAATATGCCTAATGACCGTTTAAATACCCTAAAATTGAAGACAGTAAACAAATTCATGCGAAGTTAATATTCGAAACTAAACTTCTTTAAAAATAAATAGAACTTCTGGAATTTTACATAATTTTGATCATAGAAGAAAACTGTATTGCATACTTTTGGGATTTAAATTACATTGCCTACTTTTTAGCATTACAAAGTAATAAAGTTGTATTTATACAGGCTACAATAGCTAACCTCTGCAGTCGTTATATAAACCCACAATAAGCATCACATAAATTAGTTATTTTATAAAAGAAAACAAAACCTGACCCATCTACTATTTGTTCTCTTGTTTTGATATAAAAGTATGTATTTTGTTTTAAAAGCTATTTTGTTATAACCGAATGACATCAGAGGTAAAGTTAAACTTGTCTTATTTGGCAAAAAAAAAATAAAATTTTGCACTTGAACTAGGCTGTACTTTAATTAATTTGAAATCCCTAAAGTATGCTATTCGTTTTTTGCTAAAAGAAAATATTAAAATCAACGACTAAGAATTCGTATTTCAGTTGGCAAACAACAGTGTCAACATAAGGGCGCATCACATTATGAGATTTCAAGTTTTAATATATACAAGACATCAGAATTATTTTCACCAATTCTAAATTAAGAATAGCAAAGGAATTACTAGTAAAAAAAAATACTACGGATGCCAGAAACAAAAATGATGGTTAAATATTATCATAGAAATAAACTCGATCCCATTAAGTGATCTTACAAAATCTGCCCATGGTACTCAAATCAGCATCCGATAGATCTACATTGCAAAAAAGCTTATGTTTTAATTTTGTTTTAAAATTTAAGTAGTAGTAAGAAGATTGTCCTATCTTCTTATTATGAGAGCTCTATGCGTCTTGAAAAATAAGATTTAAAAAGATTTAATATTTCTGAGGCGTTTATTCTGAATCCAACTGTGGTGGATTGTGAGATTGAAATCAAACCAGAAGACATCCAAACCGAGTAACAATTACAAAACGACAAATTAGTCTTCAATTAACTTTCTTCGAGTCAAGTGCCTAGTAAGGATTATTTTTAGTTATTTAGTTAAAAAACCGTCGCGACGTTCCAAAGGCGTTTCGTCAGCTCTTAAGCGGGAACACCTCACAACAACGAGGATGAAGAGGGCATACCATTTCCATTATCTGGCGGCTGGAAACCTGTTCACCCAGAATTTACTGACATTACATGTCTAGCCTAAGGAAATTTTTGTAAAATCCATACTTTGATAAAACTTTCGGAACGGTTGGAAGGGAAATGCCAACAAGGATTTACAACGGCACTTTAAGTAAGCTATGCTTATTACCTCAATTTACTCTAACGTAGTTAAAAACTTTCCTGTTTTAACTACATTATTTACGAAATTAAAATAAAAATCATAAATAAAATAAAATATAAAACTGTGAAGGTCCTTGGCAGATGTATCAAAAAAAAAAACAAAAAAATAAAGAAAAAATAAGTATAAATCCCTAAAGTAATGCTATATTATATGTTCATTTCATTTCATAGCTGCATACAATAGTCATTTACCCTTTCTTGTATGCTATGAAAAGCTAACTTGACAAAACAAACTTAACCTTACGCCTATAAGTATGCTTTGCTTTTTTAATTTCATATTTATTTACACAGATTAATGATTTTCTATGTCTTGCCAAGGCAAACATATTTTCTTTATAGTATTTAAAAAAAAGGAATATAAAAAGCAAAAATTTGTTAAAATTTAAAATAAGTCATCTTATGAACCCATTATAAAGCTATAAAATATATCTCCAAGGGAATATGCTGTGTACTATACCCTTAACAAAATCTAAATCTAATACGACCAATATATTAACGATTTAGTAAGTATAGGAAAAGTAAATATTGATACATAAGTGAGTTTATGAATAAGAATAATAGAGTTTTGGAAATTTTAAGATAAATAAAGTTATAAAATTAATTAATTTTGGTTTATTAAGTAATTTTCATATTAGCAAAGGGCATAAGATTTTTTTTTTTTTTTTGTTTGTAAAGAAAAGTGGTTTAAGTTTTGGGTGGAGTTTTTTTTTTCTTTACATTTTGTATTAAAACGACTAAGCCTTTTATCGATTTATAAAATAAAAACGGAGTACTAAATTTCACTTCGGTTTTCTTTTTTCTTTTCTTTCTGACTTTTTTTCATGTTTTAATTTCATTACCTTTTATTTATTTTTTTATTTTTCTACTTCTTCTTTAGCAATTTATAATTTTTTTTTGTATTTAATTAGATTAGATTAGATTTTTATTATATTATAACATTTTTATTCTTATTATTATTATTATTATAAAAAAGAAACAGAAACTGAAATTTTATTCTCACTCTCCACACACACACACTTGTTTTTTAAACACCTTAAAATATAATGAATATTTCATAGAGCCTAGAGGTAGCAATCATTTTTTTATTATTGAAAAAAGCAAAATTTTTGCATAATTTTATTTCAACTTCATTTTAAATTTCCTTTTTCTTTTCTTCTTTAATTTCTCTTTTTTTTCTAATATTTTCAATCAAATTTTGTACATCAAATATCGAACTGTTAAATATAAAACGTCTATTTTCCACAAAATCTTATGCGCGAGTGTTCCGTTTTTACAGGCAAAAGCAGCTAAAGAGCGCTACTCGACAAAGACAAAAAAAAATATTGAAATATTAACACACACAAAAAAAAAGTTCAGCTAAAAAGTCTGAACGCAAAAAACAGAAAGAAACAGAAAAAAAAACAAGAAACGTTTAGCCAGCATAAAAATTTTCCATGGGAGAAAGTATGAGTTTTTGGATTTTGTTGGCAGGATATTATAAAAAGCAACAACAACACACACACACTCACACAAGCAATACCACTCACTCACTCTGTACACACAACACCACTCTATATGATTTCTATACAAAAGAAGAAGAAGAATAAGAGCCATAAATTGTTTTTTCCTTCCATTTTACACCACAGTTGTTGTTATTGTCTTATACTCGCTCCCAGGCAACAAAAACAACATTGAATCTTAGATTCAATGTCAATATATTGTTGTAATTTTCTCTAAACTTGCTCTCATTTCGAGTATTTCGAGGAGACTTTATTTAAAACTGACTTACGTACGTTTATACGTATGTATGTACGTACATAACGTCCGAGGTAAGTGTATGTGTATGGCAGCAGCCAGCCATACTAGAGAGGCATGTAAAATCATTAAGAAAACGACCACGTCAACAGCAATAACAACAACAACAAAACGACAATGTTGTTGCTTGGTTGGTGGGTAAAGTTTAACGAAAGAATTACAAAATGTTGTTGCTGCTGGTAACAACTTAAAAAAAATTTTATGTTCAAGAAATTTGTTAGTCCAACAGAAAGCGTTATTTTTTCAAAGTGGAACACAAAATTTTATTTATTTCATGGAAATACTAAGGAAAACTAATGAAAATTTTTAAACAAAAAGGACAAAACTTTGTTTCCATCTTAAGCCCAACACAGCATTGCCACATTGAAATAAAATTGTCAACAAAATTTACAAAATCAGCTGGGATATGCAAACGAACGGTAAGCGCACAATCCTATCCTTCCTCACGCTCTCTCTCTCACTCTCTTTCTCTCTCTCTGTCTCTTTCTCTATGTTTTAAAGAGCATTTTTACAATACGCAGGTCAAATCTCTCTCACTCTCTCTAATATCCTTACCATATTTAACAAATAAAACAAAAACAAAAAAATACCAACAAAAAACAAAGAAACAAAAATCAAACACGGCCTCTGACTGACAACAAATAATGGATTTTTATTCCGGTTTAAACGAGTGTAGAATTTTATTATTCCTCTTCAATGCCTTGCTTGCTTGCTTGCTCTTCAAGAGCATCAGCACGCGTTAGCAGCACAGCAGCATGCAGCAGTAGCTTCCTAAATAAACGCCGTAGGTGTAAAATGATTTTTTTATAAAGACATGTCAAAAAACAACAACAACTTCAACAACAAGAACAGAATATAACAACTTATAATAGCAATGGCAACCAGCAATAGTTTTTTATTTTTCTCTGTCAAACATGGCCAAGGTATTGTAAGGCTAAGAAAAAAAAAGCAAACAAAAGCAAATGAATTTACATTTCTAACGTACTTCTTGTTTGTTTGTTTGTTTATTTAATTTTAATATTGTTGTTTTTGTTGCTGTTATTGTTATTGCTATTTTAATTAATAACAATTAAAAAAAAACAAAAACTTGTGTTCCTTCCTATGCATACTGTAGAATTTAAATATTAACAGCACCTTGAAGTATACTTTAATAATTTTATTTCATACAGGACTATTAAAAAGGATATGATTTAAGGATAATATAAATGCTTCAAGCTATGAAAACTTGGGTAATTTAGCTTTAAAACATATTAAAATCCATATTGTTACCTAAGACCGGAACTAACCTAACTTCTGCAATGCCGTGGATTCCAGTCAATAGCTGTCATAGCTATGTCATCTACTGGTTTTCGTAGTGCGTTCGATTTTGATTGGAGATTGTCTTGGGGTCGATATTGGCTATCAGGTGTGGCCAAATGATTTTGAAATACTCTCCAGGCACCATTTGACATTCGATATTGGCTATCAGATGTGACCAAAAAATTTTGAAATTCTTCTCAGACACCGTTTGGGAAAGACTTTCAATTCAATTCAATGTCTCATGCCCGTAGAATAGCCTCGACTTGACTCTGAAGTTAAATATGTTAACATTTGGCCTTTAAATATATGGAACTCTTTCCATACTAGCTTTAGAAGACCAAAGGAGGACTGCACACAATTGATGCATAAATTGATGAATAAAATCGATAAACATCGAAATTAAATACAACAACGAATGATACAGAGTCTGATTTCTGATCTCTGATTTCTAGGACTTAACCAAGTAAAAGTAGAAAACTAAATTGACTTAACCGTATCATCAGAAGGAAGGCCAATAATAAATTTAACGATACAGCTGAAGTATAAGTCCTTAAGGCTCAATATGTCTGGATGGACCGAAGAAAACCTTGAGACGTACAGCACACCAAAGGCAAGGACTGTGAAATCTGCTATGAAAGTATGCGATCTAAGATGGGTAGACGTCAATTGCGGCAAACCCAGTAAGATGGTGATCCTTTATCTGTAGTGGCCTTTTAGGAATTAGTTGAAGTAAAACTTGTTCAATTTCTGGTTTTGGTTTTCCTTTAATTTAAGCTTAATTTCAATTTTGTTTTGATTTTTTTTTTATTTCACAATAATTTCAAGCGTAATTTCATTTTAATTTTCTTCCCTATTAAGAACAGAGCAGTAAAAATAGAAAAAAAAAAACTTGAAAAATAAGATAAAAACTACTGCGATATGCTACAGGATATGCAACAAAAAAAAACAGAAACTTTCTTATGCTTCATATTTAGACAACAACAATAACAACAACAACAACAACAACAAATAACCACTATTAATGGTTTTTACTTAAAATATAAAAATTTCTATAAACATAGAAACCATCATCCTCATCATGCCGTGCCACTACTAACTGAGATTAAAAAAATCTGCTCCTCTTTAATACAAAAAACATGGAGCAGAAAAAAACAAATGCAGAGGAACGAAAAAAAAAAGGAAACGAAGAAGAAAAGATGCATTGCATTGGAGAAAATCGAAACAAAAACTAAACAAATAAAAGGAAAAAATTGTAACGTAACGTAAATCTGGAAAAAATGTATGGAAAAAATGTATTGTGGTCCTTTAAACAATTGCAAGTAAAACGTAACGGCAATACATTGTAGTCAGAATACAACAGAGAACGGAGAACAAAGTACCAAAGTAATCTAGTGTTGAAATTTTCCATATAGCCATACAATATATCACAGCTTTTTGTTTTTCTCCTTACTACCAAAGTAAATACCCATCATGTGTTGTTGTAGTTCGTTTTTTTTTTTTTGATATTTTCTACCTTATGCTTGCTGGTGCTGGTGCTGGTGCTGATACTGATGCTGCAACTGTTTTAAATTCTTGGTTGCGGAAATGCGTCTGTTGGTGTTGATAATTATAATGGTAATGATAATAGAGTTGAATATGTTGCATGCTTGCTATGCTGCTATACATTAACTTGTTTTATTCGGCTTTATCCTATGCTTCCATAAATTTTTTATTTTTTTTGCTGAGGAAATTTGTCTTTATTCATCTTTAAAAACTCTTGTAAGTTTTTATTCTAATCAGCAAAAAAAAAACAGACCCTGTGTCTTCTTGTAACTTGTCTTGATACTAATGTGGCCTAAAACAATAGTTTATAAAACATAATGCCTAAGCCACACAGTGTATGATAAAAGAAAACCCCTTTTAAACAATAGATCACATTATTTTTCTTTAGCGTAGTTGTACGCCAATGAAGTACTTTTTTTTTGTTTGTTTGTTTGTTGGCTTTAATTTTAATTTATTTCAGCCATGGCTTAAGTCTCTTAATAAAACACTTTCGTTTTAGTTTTTTTTAGACTTTTTTGTTGTTGTTGTTTTTGGCAAATTTAGATGAATTATTAATTTTAATGATACGAAATTATAATGAAAGTTTATGTTGCTCACGATTTACTATACTTAAAAGGTAGGTCAATTCATAATTCAGTTGAAAGCAATCGGGGTAGTTAATAAATGCCAGAAATTTTCCTAATGTTTTATCAATCCTAAAACCAGTGAATTCTGACAAAATATTTGAAATGTCAACACATTCTTCATTGCCCCCATTCTAGATACAAAGTCCCATAAGACTTGAAGAATAATACTCAAATTTCAGACACCAAATTACCAGCTTGCTACTGAAATGTTTTGTTTGTATCTAGTCTGCCTTGTTTGAAGCAGAGTATTGTTGATCGTCCAGAAGAACTTTGCAATCATAATTAGGTAATTAGGATGATAAAGGCTTAGATTTCCTTGGCTTGTATCTCATTTGCTTTGTTTAAACCAATTTCGGCATCAGATTTACCGATTACATGCAACTTTTAAAATTGAAAATTTTCTGTAATGCCTAGCATTCAGCGAAACCTTCACAATTAGAGACTCAGAATATAAGGACAGGTGTTCCGTGCAATGGCTATTGCAGCAGTTTTAATAATGTAGAGAAGGAGAAGCTTACTTTGAAGGAGAAGCTTATTTGGCCCTTTTTTGCTTCTAAGGGTTTAGGCGTATGGAGAGGTTTCTGGGTAGTAATGCGGTCATTAATAAACCGCCTAATCTACAAAACAACTCTAATGAGCCGCATCTAGGATTAGATGTATGCTTCCCATTAAATTCAAATCAAATTTCCAATTTCACTTGACTAAACGTTTGGCTCTTGCCTCTTTCATGCTTACTATGCAGTCGAAATGCCATTAATAGTTATTCATTCAAGGTCCTATTGGTTCTCACGTAATGCTGAATTACAATTACTCCCGAAGCAAAGATTTTTAAAAACTTCGGTGACAAATCATTGAGCCTTGAGGGCAAAGACCAGCATATGTTCTCTATATTCTCTATTCTTCTTTACTTTGGATGACTATTCTTTGTCTCTACGTCTTCCCTCCTTTTCTATTGTATTTTATTGTTTCATAGTAACTGTATTTCGTTAAAACCCCTACAATGGAGCAAATGGAGGTTATCATATACTTTCTTAAACTAACATAACCTAACTTTTGCTTTAAAATTAATAAATCGCTTATGAAACATTTTTCTCTCCTTCACAAGTCCTGAGATACAACAAAGTTATACAAACTTAGACCATGATTTTAGAAACCTTTAAAACTCTCTACTCGAATATCATCAACTTAATTGAGCTCAAGTGCATATGTACATATACGTTACACCATAAGATTTTTAATCAAATTATAGTTACTAGTAGTAAGTAGAAGCACAAGTATAAATTTATAAGTGTAAACATATTCAGTTTATTAGTCCTTTGGTTGTATTTACATACACATTTGCATTTACAACACATCGAAAAACATACACACGCAGAGAGAGAGAGTTTTTATTTTGATACTCATAAGGAAAATATGGTTTCGGTAACTATAATGCAGTGTTCAAATATGGTAGGATACATATATTCACTCGTATATGGTTTTATTATTGTTATTGTTGCTTTTTTCCTTTTTCTTCTTCTTGGTATAGTAAGTAGAGGGGTTAGGGGTATTCTTTATACGGCATAAGTTTTTATAGTGTAAATGGTTTGTGATACAACGATGCCGTTTAAATCGTTTTTGAAAAGGTAACGTTGTATAGTCAGGCAGTCAGTCAGACTGACAGTCAGTCTGACAGTTTAGTATACACAATACTACTTATACGTTGACAGAATATGTAAGAGATAAAAACAAATTACTGGCTTGTTGTTACAGTTATTTTTTTTTTTGTAATTTTCTTTTTTTTATTTTTGGGGAAAAACGTTATTCATTCTTCTTCTTTTTTTAGTTTTACGAAATAAAGAACATACATGCCTGCCTGCCCCACCGTAAAATGTAACTAAGATACCCGGTTTTATGAAGCGTTTGTTTGGTTTTTTTTTTCATCTTATCTTTAATATTTTAAATTTCATTTCGTGTTTTTTATTTTAATTTTATTTTCTTTACATTATATCTACTACTTGTTGTATGGATGTGTTATTTCTTCTTCATTTTTTTTTCTTTTTCTTTTTCGAATTAATGTATAAACTGTGTTAGTGGGCAGATTAAATATTAATTACAAATGAAAAAATAAGAGCCAGGAATAAAAACAGTGAAGAACTACAAGTAGGAAGATACAGTTTTCCACAGCGCAGCATAATGAAAATTTAATTTTATAGGTAACGAAATAATCAACATATGGAGAGAGAGAGAGAGAGACATGTTGTCATTAAACGTATCTTCCGT
>QOCX01000012.1:1063631-1084276 GCA_005959815.1 Sarcophaga bullata
CTGTCCACCCAAAGAAATTTAATGGGCATACTTGGGTCATATTGTATCCATTGTGATATCACAGTTTTCCGTTACCCCGTTAATATTGCGGACTAACTCGGAGCTTCGGATTAAGCGACTCAGACTGCCCATGTTAAGACGTGACAGTTCCTTCAAATCAACAGATAAGCAAAACTTTTCTAACTTTATCTCTTGACTTTATTTAGATTCGATTACAACAGCTTTTACTGTGAAATTGTTGTGCAAATTGACCGCTATTGACTAGAGTGGGTCCTACTTTGTTTTTGTTCCAGCTTCTATGAAAACAATGATTGCTTATAATTGCTGAAAAAACGTACACAACTTTATATAATTTTATTATTATCTCTGTATAGGTGCTAGCAATTGTCAATAAAGCATTGGAATGTAATGGAATTTTCTTCCTTTTTTCATTAATTTTTCTTCAATATCTTTTTACTATCATGCCACTGTGCCAAATAATTGTTTTTGTGACAGCCTGTCTATTGGTTTTTTGACTTTGCAAGTGCTTGCTTATTAATGTGTGTTTATGTTTTGTGACTTGTGATAGTATTGATGTGGGTGATTTAAGCGAACGAAGAGAGGCAAAGGGACAATGTATGCATTTGTGTGATTGTAGATTTTGTGTGTCATGTTTATTATATTCCTTTCTGTTTATGCTTATCATAACATAATGTTATAGGTCTTTGTGTGTGTGTGTGGGGACGTGTGTGTAAGTTTGTTTATTTGTTTCGATTTTTTTTCTCACTCTCTTTTCATTTCATATACTTCCTGTATTAAATTTGTATTGTACTGATATGTTTGTTTGTTGTTATTATTACTGTGTATCATATTGTTGTTACTAATACATGTACTGTATTACTGCTGCTCCTTTGTTTTGGCTGTTGGATTTAATAGAGATGCCAGCTGTTTTAATGTCACTTTACAATATACATGACAGAGATGTATACACATAATTGCAAGGAATTATTAATAAAAAATATGAGCGAAAAACAACTAAAACATGAATGAAATCTATAAATAAACAAGGAGAAACTCAAAAAAAGGAAGGAAAAGAAAAAATAAAATAAAATTGTATATGGAGACATAAAAAGGAAATATAAGTCATTAAAGAAAACATGTGTTTCTTCATCTTTTTGTCTTCTTTTCACTCATGACAGATTTTTGTTTAACAACACGAGCCAAAAAATTTAAAATTACTATTAAAGACAGATGTATTGGAGTGTTTCAAATGGTCATATTTAAATAGAAAATCTTGTCATAAAAATAAATAAATATTGAATTTATTAAAAGGAATTTATCATTAAAACAACAAAAACAAAATTCTTTCAAATTTAAGGTGTGTTCTCAGGTTCTATGCATTAAGAAAGCAGTTTTTGATATTTTTTTTTTTCATTTTTTTTTTTCTTTTTCATTGAAAACTTAACATCCATAGTTGTTTAAAATAGAAAAACTATAAAATTTTATAAAATATAGAAAAAAAATGTCTTATAACTCGTGCATTTTTATGACATGCATTTACGTTTCGTTTGATAATTTTTCAGGTTTATTTTTCTATCCGCTTTTTTTGCTTACTTTTCTTAACACCCACATGATGATTTTTAAATACAGAACACGATAAGATTTAGCCACGTTAATATGTAGCGTTACTTTGATTTTACGGTTTTTAATATACAACACAAGTCACCTGCGGCCATATAATTCTCATATTGTATGTACCCCAAGTCCCCAGTGTAGGTATGAGTACGAGTATGAATGTTCAATCTTTCAGTTCACAGTCAACGCTTTTTTTTTCATTCGTTGCACGCTTAATTATCTTTTTATATGCAAGTGAAGTGAGAGAATGAGTTTTACTTCGCTTGCTTTTATTAAATTTTTTTTCCTAAAGTAAATAAATGAACTAAATTTTATGCTATTTTTTGTTTTTTCTTTTAAGAAATAAACACCAACACATGTTTTTCCAAACTGCATACAAAAAAAAAGCCGTTAATTTATCCTTTAAATTTTGAAATTTTGAAAATTAAATAAAAAATTCACGTACCACTCTTAAAGCTAAGCCATTAAAATACAAGTCTTTTGTGTATTTCTTTGGGAATTTCTTTTTTTTCTGGCACCGTATGAATTCTGCGTCAGCTGGAAAACTTCTATTTTTTGAAGTCAAACACAAATCATTTTTGCGTACAACCTGGTCTGAAGTAAAGCCTATTGGAGTGATAGAACTCTGTATCAAACGGAATAAGCGATTGGGAAGGAAACGAGACCTACGGATTCCTGGTATGCTAGAACTCCCTTTGCAGGACCCCTCAAATTCATAACGCCATGTTTACCGTAGTTGCCAGCCATTACTGTGTATTACGTTCTGACTACTCAGACAAGATGCATTGTTCTTGGCCTGCAGTAACTGTAGAGGCGAGGAAGAGCAGGAATCAGTTCTCCAATGTCCAATGTTATGTCGTAAGAGTAGGAAGCACCGGGCCTTCTTCTATGTAGGTAATCTTCGCAGAGCATATCTGTTATACATTAAATAGTTGTCAACACTGTTAGTTTCCTTTCTTTCCTACTATATTTGCATATTCATTTGCTATTCAATTTACCACAATAAAAGTAACTCTTTTGTTTTTCTATCAAACTCCCCCACTTTCTCCCGCTGTTTCATTTTTATCATTGTTTACAGCTCAACGAAATTAAATTCAAATCTCAGTAATTGACAACAAGAAAACAACAACAAGCCACAAAACAACAAGAAGCAAAAACTGTAAATAATAAATAAGTTCAAATCTATTGTCACCGTTTTTAGGTTACCAACACACACACACACACACACACATACGTACATTTCAACATTTTAATCTCGATTATAATAGAGCGGAGTAATCAATTCATTTATTATCGTTATTATGATTATTTGTACTCCTTAAAACTTTGTGAACACAGCTATTGTGCTTATTCCTCTTTACCTCTCGCTCTAAATCTCTCTCCTTCCTCTTCATTAAAATCATTTGTTTTAAAATGCCTTTTGTGTATGTATGTGTGTGTGTCGTCTTTGTTGCTTTGATTTTATTGTAGTTTTACATTAAAAATACTTTTCATGTTTATCTTTTCCTTTTCTTTTTTTTGCATTGGTATTGCTGTTGTTTTAAGCAATAGATGTTGTTGTTGCTGTTGTTTTGATTATTGAGCAGGCAAAAACACATCATCAGTCGCATATAAATCAATAAGAAGCTCTGCTTTTTATAGTTTTCTTTATACGTTCATGGTACATCGCTGTGATTGCGATCAGTGTTACCATTGAGCACAATTTGTAATTATTTTATATGTTTTAGTAACATTTTTTAAAATTTGTTTTTAAGAGCGTTGTGTATATTTAAAGGATTCAAATCCATGAAGTCGTCATAGTCTAGTAGATAGGATGTTGACTTAGACTAGACGTGAGTCCGAAAAAAAGTATGTTTAAGCGATTTCATCTCCACAGATTTTTGGCAAAAATTCTGTGAGTAACATAAAGATTGCCATGAAAAATTTCTTAAAAATCTGTCGTTTGAAGTCAACATAGGCTGTAGGTCCCGCCACTCATGGATAAAATTAACGCACACAATATGGCTGATGTGGGAAGCTAGGTTGTAATCGTGGCAACAGAGTTTTAAAGACCATGTAAGTAAGTAAGGTGATCCTTAAAGATATACTTTCTGTGTAGTGAATGTTGATATATTTTATAGATTTCAATTAATTCACCCCTTTGAATCTTTTTTTTTTTCTAATATTTTACATTCGTTTTTTAACATCACCACGGTAACTCTACTTGAGATTTTGTGTGGGAATTGTTGTGGCATATATTTTCCCTCCTCCTCATAGCACTCTCTTACAAAACACTCATTTTACAAACACTTTCATACACACGTTCATATGTACATACATCCACATGCTTTTTCAAAGATAATTTTTATTAAGCCAAGTAGAAAATTTTCTTAATATTCCATACCATAAACTCTGCAGTCAACGCCACTATCGTATGCTGCTAACGTTGTGTGTGTGTTGTGAGTGTGTGCGTGTGCGTATGGACGCCATCAGTTGTGTAGTTGTTTAGTTCAGTTTAGTTTGTTCCATATGATGCTTTTGTGTCGTATTAAATATTTTTTATTTTTTCTCTTTTTTATTTTAAGAGAGATTTAAAAAGGAATGAGAGAGAACATAATAAGAATTACTCTTTAAGAGTAATGGCTTAACTTACTCTCTTAGTTATTGTTTCGAAACAAATACAATAAATTTGTATGGCGCATATAAAAACTCACCTTTAAATCAGTGTTGCCGCGAAGTATTTTTAAGGAAGGTTTAAACGAAAGTCCTTTTTTCTTTGATATTAGTTTTATATTTTGATAGATTGAGTTCTAAATGGGTCTTATTTGCTGAAAGAAATATATGTTTGACTTTAACTAATAGAATGACGTGGCATAAATAAGGTTTTTTAAATAATTTCCTATAAATTTTTTCCGTCATTTTGAAATCTTCAATGTCATCAAAAGCCATTTCGCAGTAGCTTAACTTGAAACCAGTAGGTTTTTTTCTTTTTATTCTAGACAATCTCACTTTACTATCACCAAATAAATTACGCTATTTGAACTTCAAAGTATTTGTTTTCCTAAGCTAGAGAAAATTTGTTTTTCGCTTAAATATCATACCCTAGGAATTGAGTATGTCGAAAGTACTTGTTGTGTAGCTTCAAAATAAATTTTATTTTCAAAACCTCCAGCATTGCAGAGCTTTTAATGCTTAAAATACTTTCTTTTCCTCCTCTTTTTCTCTTACTCTCTCTGTCTCTCTCTCTCTCCTGCTCTCTAATCGATGTTGTAATAAATCCTTTTCGCATTTAATATTAGTTTATTAAGCCGGTTATAACATGAAACTCTCATTACCTTTACAACAACCGGTTATTAAAAAGCTTTAAAAGCCGGTTTATATATACACACATTCATACATACATATATTTTGCATACATTTGCATACTTTTTGCACATATACTACCAACACGTATGAGTAGTTTAGCACAGAACATACACATCTCATATATCTATACGTGAATACACACATGATTTGATTGAGAAAACAAAAAGCAAACAAAAAAAAATTTCAATATAATTTTTGTTGTAGTAGTAGTAGAAGTAGAGTAGTTTCTACTGTTTTAAATGCATATACCAACACTTACAGTTGTGCTTAAAAAAGTAGCATTAATAATTTTTATCATACTACCTCCCTAGTTCCAAGTACTTCCTATTTGGTCACCTTGTTTAATACAAGGTCACCTTGTTTAATACAAGGTGACCAATAATTCCGTTAGACTGTTGATCTCAATAATTAATTAAATGACGTACTTTCCTTCATATAAATTAATTTTTTAATTGAATTAAACATGTTTCTGCTTTTTTCCCAAATGTAATCATTTTTGTGCTATTTCTTTGTCCATGTCTGTATTTAATTGCAATTGTATCCACACGTATTTTTACAAGTGTGGGCATTAAGGAGCTCTCTCGACTTGTACTTAACTTTACATATAATTTTCTCTCTGTCATGCTCTCCTTTACCCATTCTCTTTCGATTTTTTATTTCCTGTTTTGCTACTCTTTTTTTTTTTGTTGTGCTCAGTATAGTAAAGACTTCCTACAATTTTTCTAATGTAAGGACACATTAGAACAACAACAATAACAACAACATATACTTGTATAGGAAACAGTGTGGTCAATTCCTTGATTTGAAAACCGCTTTTAGAATTTTCTTTTGCTTGTGCTCTGTAATTTACTGCATTGAAATATACTGAGGATGCTTAGAGTACTTCTTTGAATTTTTCTTTGAAAGTATATTCCAAGACTTTGAGAAAGCGTACGACAACCTAAAGCTATCGTGAAATGCCGGAGTAACTCAATCTACGGCATTGCGCGTGAAGGTGTCAAACCGGTATCATAAGAGTCGGCCGTCGGAGGTCCACCAGGCTACCTATTAACGTCTTTTCTCTTCAACTCTGTTAGCGACAGCATTATGGCAAGGGACATAGATACCGTATGTACAACTAAAATAACACACAGGAAAAACTGGGCGAAATGAAGGACAATTCAGTCAAAAAAACCTATCATAGTTGACTTCCCAGCAGTCTCAGTCCGCATTCTGTTCTAGAATAGTCTATATTGGGCCATCATAGTCTGCGATCCTCCCCTTCTGGTCTTCTGGCTGATCTACCCGTGGAAACGCTCCAAGGACAGTCTAACTGGCCGCTATATCAGGTTTATCTGATTACACTGTTCGTTGTGGCCTCATTACAGCACTCATTACAATGCTGATGAAACCAAACACAATGCCACCTTATACCTATCCAAGATTTTGAGGGTTTTTTTTTCAAATGTATGATTAATCCTTCGAATACAGCTTAATTTACCTCATGCTTCTGTAAGTCGATCTATTTTACGATGAATAGTGAAATATTTTTAAAGTCGATCAAGAATTAAAATTAAAAAAATGCTTCAAAATGTGTGAATTTCGCTAATATTTTCGCGTTTTTAAACTATTTCGCATATTAGGCCTCCTATAAGTTGACAATTCGGTTTAGAACACAAGTTTTTGTTTTTTTTGTGACTGTGTTTAGCAATTTAACTCTTATACTCTCTTATTATAGATTTTGTTTATGCTCTTTATTCAAGTGACTACTCTCTGTATGGATATGAGCATTGATTTTGTTTTTGTTGTTTGAAAAATACAACACAACTCAACGCAGCAGTACACAAAACACACACACGAAAAACTCTTTGCATAAATTTTACTCTTGTTGTGTTAAGTTTATTTTATTGTTGTTGTTGCTGTTGTTGGTGTTGTGTGTGAGTTATGTTTTATGAATGTGTGTAAATGGAAATGTGTGTTGGAGTTTATGCGCTGCAATTCACCAGTTGTATGAAATTTTTTTTCTTTTTTTTTTTTTTGTTGGCCAAATAGAGAACGAAAAAAACGCAAAAAAAATTCAAAAAAGGCAAAAATCTAAAAAAACGTTTTTTCAATAATAATCGTGGCTCCTTTGTCGTCATCGTTGTATCGTTTGTCGGTTGTCGGGAGTTGTTTCAATTATACACAGCAAACCGTACAACAATATCTTGTAGTTTCTTTTCATTTTATTTTATTGGGGCTTTAATTATAAAAAAAAATTAAATAAATTAAGGAATAATTATCCTTTATTTATAAGAAAAAAAAAATAGAATGGAGGCAGCAGCTTAACTGTTTAAAAGGCTTTAAAGTGTTGTAAACGGTTTTTTTAATTAATTTTTTATGCTGTTTTGAGAATTTTAAATGTTAAATAAATGCCTTGGAATATAAAAATAATTTGAATAAATATGTGGAAAAAAATAAATAATTTCATTATAAATGGCATAAAATTATAAAAAAAAAAATAATAATAAAAATTAAATATTTTTGCCCGTGAAAAAATAATTGCCATTTTTAAACAAGTGTTGGTTGATTATTGGTTGCTGTTTTACAGTGTGTTTTAGTGTGTGTGTGTTAGTGTGGTAGTAAAACTTTAATTTTTTTTTTTCTTCATCATATTCGGTTCCAACGTTATTAAATCTTCCAATGAAGTGTGTATACGAAAAAATGGTAATAAAAAATTGTTTTTTTTTTTCTCTCTCTCTTTTTAAAGTTACTTTTAAATCATAAGAAAACATTTGTTTTTAATTTTGAAAAATTAGACTTTAAAATATATTTGAAATGTTTTAATTTTCTAGAATTAAAATACAGTTTTTCGTAAATTTTCATTTTAAAAAAAGAAATTTTAATAAAAATTCATTATTTTCAACTGTATAGCTATTCCTTGCTTTTCCTTCCCCCCTTTTCAACTTCTTTCACTCCGTTAGTTTTCGTTTGTGCCTTTAAGAGCAACTGTGAATGTATGTGTGTGTGTGTGTTTGTGTCACAGGAGTAGAGTGTATGTAGTAAGAGAAGTAGAAGGAAAGTGGAGTAGAGTGAAATGTGTACTGAGTATGGTAGTAAAATAAATCAAGCAAAAATCTATACAATTTTTTTTATAAATGATAGCGAAAGAGAGAGAGAGAGAAAGAGAGAAGAAACAGAGTTTTAGTTTTCTTGTTTGTGTATGTGTTACAGTATTTGTTCATTTGTTATACATAATGGTAGGGTAGTATTGTATTGTATTTTTTGTTGTTGTTTTTTTATTATTTTTTATTCAGTTATATTGGTTTATTGTAGCAAAAATGTTGTTTCTTATTGTTGTTATGGTTTTTGTTGTTGTTTTTATTTTTCTTGTTACTCACACTCTGTTGTTGTTGTGTTAGGCCACACTTAAGAGCACGTAGAGGAGGCTCTCTTATATTACTTTGTACTTTCGGTTGCCTTTAAAAACCTTTCAATTTGCATCATTCAATTCCGTTTGCAACTTACCTTTATTACTCTAATTGAATTTAATTAAAATTGTAATTTTTACAAAAGTTTTCTTCTGTTTTTCTTCCTGTCGATATAAATTTCAACTCTACATCGTGCCTGAATGTCAATCAAACAATGATCAATTGTTGTATAATACGACGGCATCTCGGAAGACTTAACTTTTAGAATCATCAAGAGGCCAAATCTACCAGGTTATCACTCTTATAGGTTCATACGACTAAATTAATTTATAAGCGGGTATAATTTAGGAAACCTATTTCCATCACTTCTTTATGTACGACATTTTAGGCTAATTAGGCAATCTTACCTGCTTCTCCAAAATTGTATACAACGAAGCCCAGTAACGATTTGAACAAAAGTGTTCAAAGTTAATGAAACCTAGAAGAAAATATAAATCAAGTTTTAAGGCTTTGCCCATCATTATCTGCGGTTACATGAATCTATAAGAAGCACTGCATTATACAGAATATTGGCCGTTCCTGCAACCCTTGTAGCAAGTAAGGATTACGGTCTACGTTCTCACCCCAATATGGCGAGACCTACAGCATAGCGTTTATTTCAAATGACAGATTTGAGAAACTTTTCCACGACAATTAATTACTCTCATGGCTCTTGCCACCATACTACTGGGAAGAGGTCGTTAAAAGAGATATTTTTGTTGTCTAAGAGTAAGCCATCACACTGCCGACAAGGAAAACCATTTGTTACAGAAAACATCCAGAACCCTTTGACTTGTCAATACAGCTTAAAGGAAAGAATCAGAACTCTTTTGATCTTGGGGAGCGAATTAGGCATTTGGCGAGCCTATTTATTGGGTATTGTATGGAATTGTATGGCTATTGCAGCAGTTGTTTGGGTTAAGAAAGCAGGGAAATCGATACAACGCTTTATATCATGATATGAACCGTCTGAAGTATACAAATCTGGTCTGAATCGTCAGGACCACTGGTTAATTTACCGAAGAGTAAGAACTATTTGGATTGCACATTCTAGTTTAGGGATTGAATTCAATTTGATGTCTAACTTTTTTTGTATTTCATGTGAGTGGCAGTTCCAATGAACTGTCCAGAACTGGTATACATAGAGTAGAAGCCTACAATTTCTAACTTTCTGATCCAGAGGACAGGTGTTCCATTTGTCTCAGTTAAACTGCATATTCTTAGGTTGTCATACAGGAAGGCTAAACTCTGCTGAACTAATCTCGACAAAAATAGGTTATCCTTGAATCACATGGCCTACCATGGGCCACTGCTGCATAGGAAGGCATACCGAAGGGCTTGACAGTTTCTCGAAAAACTTCTGCCGTAACTGTGGATCTGTAGAGAGGTAGAAGACTATCTTTTACTCTCTGTGAACGTGCCATGTTATGAAGAAACGGAGGTTATTAAACCCTTTTTTTTAATTGTTTGTGATTAAACTGTTCAAAATAAAAATTATCGGAATTGTGAGATTTATTTTTGAATCGCATGGTTTTCCAAGACTACTTTAAGATCTCCTGGTCGGATATTGATTTTTGCTATTAAAATTGATCTAACCTTTGAGCTAAGCGAGCTTTAACCTGTAGAAGGGATCTGTCGTACAACTTAACCTACTTAGAGTGTAACAAAATGGAATTCACTCGCTAATCGCGGCAATACAAACAGACTTTTTAAACCACTATACAGACATAGGTCCAAGCGAAAACCGCAGATTAGTGGACTTTGAAAGCATTCGTGCTTTGCTTATTTAAAGCAACAATTTTTCTCCGCGTGTAGACACATTGGTCACGCTTATGAGTCCACCATACTGTTGTAGTATTTTCAAAACGCTTTAAGTATTTTAGATGGAGGGTGTTTTTCGTTTATTTTTTCCAATTAAACAGAATTTTTTTTTTTCGAACAAAATTTGCATTTAACACGTTCATTTCCATGGAATTGTGTTGTAAAAATAATGTTGATGATAATGATGATGATGACGATGATGATGAAAATGAAAATTAAAATTAATTTATCCTTTGGCCAATATTAGGGCGGCGTTGGCACGTTCCATGCCAGCTATAGTTGCAGCCACCACACTTGAGTTAAGCATGTGGCTGGCAGCATATAAACAATAGCAATCCAGCCATTGCAATAGCACAGCGAACAAAGCGTAAAGTGCGGCCTGAAAGAATGTCATCGTCATCGTCACCATTAACGTCAGTGTCATGTATTGTATAAAGGTTTTGTGTGTATGTTTGTGTGTCTGTGTGCGTGTGTTTCTGTTTTTGTTTATTTTGGCTTTTTAAACACCAGCTATAAAGTTCAATGTAACTGTAAAATATAATACAAAACGAAAACCAACAACAACTACAACTACATCTACAACAATGGAAAACAATGTTAAATTATTTTGAATTTCTATTCTTATTTAACCCACTGCTGTGTGTTGCAGAATTGCAGCCAGCAGCAGTTGTGAGGGTGAGGGCAATGATCTACTCAAACAACAATAATGACAACAATTTGTTATTGTTGTTGTTGTTTTTGTTGTTATTACTTATAAGGCACAAAAAAGATGTCATTTTTATTGTCCAAATATGTACGTACGAATATTGATACAAGCCATCTGGAAATCATTGGTAATTGATGCATTTCTTGCTATTGCTATGATAGTTGTTGTTGTTGTTGTTGTTTTTTCTATTGTAGTTCTTTTAGTTTTTCCTTAAATAGTGAGTTTATAAAACAATGTTGTTGTTGTCTTAACCAAAAAACCCAATCGTCCACCTTATATGTATAGCCAGCCGGCCAGCTAGCCACCCATATATGGTGGCCTTTGTACATTTCAAACATGAATTTTATGTTTCATATGGACAGACAGACAGTCGTACGGACAGACGAATGGACGAACATTGAAACATAAAATGTTTACTCGTTCATTCGTTTGTATTCTTCTTCATTTTCGCTCGTCTGCCGTCGTCTACGTTGAGGTATTTGATGGGTATTTGCCTTTTTGGCTTTTCAATTCCATGACATCTCTTAAGCCACGAGTATGTGTGTTTGTGAGTGTTTTTTTTTTTCTTTCTTCCTTTTCTTGTTCTTCTTTATATTGACTGGCCTGTTGCATTTCTTTTAGTTTTAAGCTTGGCTTGTTGGCTGAGTGGTTGATTGTTAGGCTGGCTGTGACTGGCTCTGGTTGGTTTAATTTCAAATACTCCTACGGCCATTTTTGGTTTTAATACCAGCAACACAACAAATACCAGCTACAAACAATAGCTGTCTACAGCTTGTTCCCGTGACAAGGCATTATAGCCATATAAACAGTACAACAACAACAACAACAACAACAACGACAACAACAGCAACAATGTAGACAATCTATATTATTAGTGGCAACAAAATCTAACTGTGTCTTAAAGGCAACAATGCTTAGCTTATTTTTTAATGTTGATGCTGCTTATCTCTGCCTGCCTCTGTTTTAAGTACCTCGGCCTACCTGCTAAACTTTTGTTGCACACATGAACACAGGGTGCTGAAGACAGGGCAGAAGGAAAAGAAGTAGCAGTTTTGTAAAAAAAAAATCAAAACTTACTTGAGCCTACATAAAGCGATGCATTACATCCAACTGACAACTCCAGATTGAACAATTCCGACATTTGGCGTTATGTTAAGATGACAACTTTAAGGCAAAGGCAGACTTTCACACATGACCGATCTACAATCTCTGTAGTAGTCACCAGTATCGAAGTAAACGAAGTCTCTCTCATCAAATATGATGAATGAAACTGAAACAAAACAAAACTGCCTTCGCTAAAGGAACAAAAGTATTGTCCTGGTTTCAGATAATTCCCGGAAACTCGATCTATTCAATAAGGAAGAGGAATTTCAGTCTAAAATCACTAGATTCTAGCCCTAGATGTAGAAGATGTTCTGCAGTTGTTATTGAGTTGTTGTTACTGCCTGTTAACGCAATCAGGGCTTGGCCTCAGATAGAAATTGTTAAAGGCTTTCTTTCGAGACCTGCCAAGTCCCATTATGTTGCGATGTCAGATTCACAAGAATTAAGTCTAATGGGCAGGCTATTCGATCCACAAAATTGCTGGATTTTTAAGAGGAGCTAACTAGTATTCGTTTTTGTATGCATTCATTACGATTCATCCATAAAGACAGATGACTGCCACAGTATTATCGTTGATTCCAATGAATGCAAAACAGTTGTCGTAAACAGTTAACAAAATTGCCATTTTCTGCTGATAATAATTGACAGCTAATTTAATTATTATGTGTGTAACACCCTGTAAATTATTTATTATTATTATTATCATCATTGTTGTTGTTGTTGTTTTCCTTTTTTTTTTTTTGACATTCATGCAGCCATTTTTTAGTCAGTCAGCCTGCCTGCCTTGCTGTGTTCGCTTGTCAGACTACTTAACTTTTCTGGATGCTGGGATGAATGCCTTTGTTGTTACAGTTATTGTTGCTGTTGTTGTTGCTTCTATGTGTTGTATTGCGTTACCATCATATAAAATTTCTTATAAGAATAAGACAATGCCTCGTCTTATGCCCATACAAATACTGCGTTTATTTTCCTTTTTTCTCTGTTTTCTTTTAAAAGTTCTTCTTCTGCTTCTTTTTTTGCTTTTCACTAACTAACGAAGAAAAGGAAGAATTTGTATGTATGTTGGCAGCAGGAGTGAGTGTGACAGAGGAAAAGAGAGTTTAATGGAAAAACAGCAAATATCTAAAACAAGTTTTGTTCATATTTTCTTTCACCTCCTCTCTTAACACGCTTTTGCTCTACTGTTTATGGATGTATGTATGTAGGTTTTGCAAGTGTTTGTTTGTTTGTTTATTTGTTTATTTGTGTTAAGCTTCTTCTTTTTTTTCAAACATGGCTTTTTTATTCTTTTTGTGTTTTTGTTTTTGTTGTTTTATAAATATTTGTTGTTGTTATTATTACTGTGCTGCTATAAAAATTACTTTATTGTTGTTGTTTTACGTAAAAGAAAAACGCTAAAATGAAATGCTAAAAAAGAAGACACCAGAATTGTATTCCTTTTTTCTTTTTTGTTATTCTCCTGTTAACAAAAACAACAAAGAAAATATTTTCTTTTCTCTTCTTTACATTTCTGCAACACAACTATACTATATGGAGAGCACACATACACATGCACACAGCCATCATCTCAATTCAATTCATCTCGGCCCATCATCGTTGTTGCCTGCCTTCGTCGTTGTCATTATTATTATCATGTTATTGTCATACTCGGTATATTTTCCTTTTTTTCCTTTGTTGTTGTTTTTATTGTATTTTATTTATATTCATTACACTGAAGGAAAATAGTAAGTAAAATGTAGTGGCAAAAAAATGCTAGTTATCGACTAAAAATGGAAGTCATCGACAAAAAAAAAAAATGCAATTTATCGGAAAAAATTCAAGTCGTCGACAAAAAATGTCTTCCATTGACAAAAGAATGCAAGTAATCGACAAAAAATGCAAGTAATCGATGGAAAGTTGGGTTTATTATTTAATTATCACTGCAAGGTGTATGGGAATACTTATGAAAGACAATTAATCATTAATTCTTGGACTTTTATAAAGCTCTAGCTAATTCGTCATCCTGCATTTAACCACCTGTGGTCTTGACGTGCTTTCAAAATAGCACTCTGGTATTAATTGTTTTTGCTTAACTGGTAAACTTGCTTAATATGTTAATCAATATTTTCTTCTGAGTGTATGAAAACAATTATTGTATTCCAGTGATTTGTTGTAGCAACTTCTTGTAGATTTTGTTGTTGTTGTTGGTATTGTTATTGTATAATTTTTGTTGTTTTTGTGTTAAACAAAAAAAAATCATTATTATCATATCATGGCTATTTGTGTTCTTCCGTTAATGTATTCATCATGTGTTTATGGCTATAAAGTTCAGTGGTTTTAGCCTCTTAGACTGAGTTCTCCACTTGGAATACATGATGGTCTATACAAGTTTAAAGCACAACATGCGGAAGAAGATGCTTAAGATGCATATTTTGTATACAAAGTGTGTAAATAACGAATAACTAAGGCGTGTCTGTTCCCTTTTCTCTGTGTCTTTAAAAAAATTTTTAAAAATCATAATTTTTGTAAAACAAAAATTTTCATTTCTTTTTTTTTTTTTAACACACTAAAGCAATTAAATTTTGTGTCTGATTGTTTGTCTGTCGTTAATTCAATTCTTTTTTTTTGTTTGTTTTATTTTTTGAAATTTAAATACGAAACAAAAAAAAAATCGGCTCCAATGTGTGTAAAGTATTCCATGTTCAATTCACTTCAGTTCAGTTTATATTAGTCGTCTGTCTAGAATTGGTTTTGGTTTGCTTATGTGGGCTTTTTGGAATTTCTATCAAAATCTTAACGGCTTGCCATAAGAAATCATGGTGGTTAGTTATGTTTTTGGTGCCAATGGTAATAATTCCAGCCTAAAACACAAGGTGTTTCACTCACTTCTTCTGTTTCTCCATTTTTTTTTTCATAAATTAGACTAGTTTTACTGTGTAGCTGTTATTGTACCATTTTGGCATACAGTCGTCGTTGTTGTTCATCTATGAGAACCACAATTAGGAGCCATTATTTATGTTGTGCTTCAAAAGGCTGTTATTTGCTGCTAATCGCCGGAGATTACTTTTGAAAATGATTGATTTTGACGTTAACAATTTAAATATTGGCAGATTTGGCAGCATTTATGATTTTTTTTTTCTTTTCTAATCTACAAACGAATTTCGTAAATATTTGGCATGGGAAAACATTTCATTAAAGTGGGAAGAGATCGTAACTTATGCAAGACAATTCGTTGAAAACTTTTTTCTATTGAGGTAGATAATAACGTACAACGGCCTTTTCCTCTTCAGATGCACAGTTTCTGTAATAATAACAATCCATTCTTGTTCTAGTAGTTCTCCTATAAACATCGCTACGCAATCACTAAATGATCCGCTGAAAAGTGATCTTAAATTAATATTTACTTGCTGAGTAGTTGTCTTCGTTCATAATTATCCGGATATAGTGCCTTAATTCTTATTTTCATATATTGTGGCAATAATTATTTTAAGCGTTTTTTGTTCCTCAAAAAATCACTAAATTGTACTTACTTAACCTCACTTTAATATATCAAGAGACGTCGTTGGCTATTAGAATTTGCTCGTTAATTGATTTGCCACAAAATTCAATGAATGGTAAACTTATGTTGTTGTTTTTGTTTCTTTTTGGCAAATCTATTG
The DNA here is from genome assembly GCA_005959815.1 of Sarcophaga bullata. Classification (NCBI taxonomy): domain Eukaryota; kingdom Metazoa; phylum Arthropoda; class Insecta; order Diptera; family Sarcophagidae; genus Sarcophaga; species Sarcophaga bullata. Next base: position 1,079,288 of record QOCX01000012.1, read on the forward strand.
ATAAAATCCTTGTACATCCTTTTAAGATTGATGATTTCATTCAGTCGAAACTCGTTTAGGGTACGGCATTTAAACTTTTAAATCTCTCTTTCAGCCTAATTTATCGTCTTCCTTTGACTATAAATAGTTTATTTCCTCTTAAAAACGATGTTATTTTATGCACAATGTGTGTCTCTGTAGTTCTAAATGAGAGTAAACACACAAACATACACAGAGACCAAAAAGGAGTATAAAAACAAACAACAACAAAAAGAAAGCATGAAAAACCTATTAATTCTACGGTAAATTAATTTCTTTTCTCAGCATTTAACACATAAACACATACACTTGCATAGGAGATATTGTAACCCCCGCTCTCTCTCTCTCCCTTTCCCATACTGTTTGCTCACAGATGATAATTATTTTTAGAACTTCTTCTTCGTAGTAATACGTGTTCCTTATTTACACCCCTCCATATCCTTTGTTTTTAAATTACCGCTCTGCAACCCCATAAGAGTATTTTTCCAAAGATTTTTCTTTTTAAAGCCGTTTTAAAACAATTTTTTTTCTTCTTTTTCTTGGAACAAGTTATGAAGTAAAAACTCCCACGTCTTTGGTTAAATAAAAGAGTGCAGTCAAGTCTTGTTTTTTCCTCTCTCTCTGTCTAATAAAATTTTAACTTGATTTTGTTGTTGGTGAATGCTATAAACACAGTGTACATTATTTTTATTACACTACATTTTAAAACGGTACTTTTTTTTGTAAGTTCTGCCTGCTCTTGTTGTTGTTGTTGTTGCTGTTTTGGTATTTTTTTTTTTGTATTCTTCCTACAAAGGCGGCAATCAATAAATCTCGTACAATTTATAAACACAAATTCACACATACATACATACATCCATACATACAAGAGTATTTTCCATTATAATTCTGTGTGTATGTTTTGTAAGCAAAAGAGCGCTTTAACCATTTTTATTATTATAGTTGCTGTTGTCGTCATCATCATCGCCGTCATCGTCATCATCATCATCATCATCATCATCATCAAATGGGCCTTTTGTTTTCTCACACTCTTTTTTCCATTTTGTTTTTGTATTCCTATGTTTATGGTTATTTTTTTTTCTTTCATATTTATTCACTTATTCAGTCACTAACTCCAGAGAGCACTCTTCATTTAACACGTACCATCATCATATTTGAATTTAATGTGTATGCGTGTGTGTGTGTGTATGAATATTTTATATGAATGCAGTTATTCTAGTTCTGTTTCTATCTTGCTCTGCATAATGTAAAGTTATAAACACAGTGTGGCCAATAATTTTTTCTAGTTTGGAATTGAAAATTAATTAAATACGGTTCCCTAGCTGCCATTATTTTAACTAAATTATCTTATAAGAATAAGTAAAAGAAGCTTGATGTTTGGATGTCATATGGACCCAATTTCTATTTGATAAAATGAATCGAAACCGAACTATAATCTGGTCAAACAATTGATTCTGATCACTATACACAATAATTAACGAGATTGCAGCAAACGCTTCAAATAAAACCAACAGAATTTATCAATAGATGTTGTATTCCATCATGATAAGCTGACAGAAACCGATAGAGCTTGGCTAGGGAATTTTGCCTGCATTCACCATACAGTTCAGAGCTTGCAGATTCAAATTAGCATTTGCTTTGATCTCTGCAGATCTCTCTTAGGTGGGAAAGTTAAACGTGGTTATCAACCAGAAGATGATAGAAATACTTACTTGTGTTACCACACTAATTCATTTACTTTACATAACTCTGGAACCTTTTGGAGCTCTTGATTTAGCCGTTTTACACTCTCTCTCTATCCTTCCTTGAATGATCAGTGAAAGTAGAAGACAGAGCAGCAGTGCATACGATAAAACAGTAGGCAAACTTTATTCGCTTCTACAACTCCTGGAGAAGTGATTGGTTACATGACTATTGGCATAACTATTCAGATATTTAAAATTAAATTAAAAATATATCTTTTTATCAATACATTGCGTAAAAATAAACATTAAACGCTTAAATTATAAGCGAAACTGTTTGCCCCAAAATTTAACAGTTGTCCACATTAAACCGCCTTCTGTGGATTATTTCAAGTTATTAACATGCATTTTTGTTTTGCTGGATTTTTTGTTAGTTCTGCCATCTCTTGCTCTCTCTCTCTGTCACTCTTCTAGTGATTACTCATTCAAGCATGTTTTTGTTTTATATTGTTAAGCAACATATTAATGTTTTAGTCACCCACATTTTAACTCCCTCTCTTCACACTACAACTACATATATACATACATATGTACATACATAAAGAACAAAAACCCTAAAATAAGAACACACACACACAAGAAAAAACACCAAAATTATGCACTTTTACTAAAAGCACCAAAAGTAATAATAATAACAAGAACAACAACAACAACAACAACAACAACCACAATAAGACTGGCTGGTTTTCAATGTTCGACAAGGCCTGTTTGGCGTGTGTATGTATGTGTATGTTTGTAAGGTTTTTAGTATAATTTTTACTATTGTGTTTATTGTTTTTGTCATTTTATTTATAGGGTTTTTATAAGTGTAACTGTGTGTGTGTGTGTGGTATAAATGGCCACCCCAACTGTAGTGATAAAGCCCTTGTTCTCTCTCTCAGTGTTGTATAGTGTTTTTCTGGTCTTTATCTTTTTACTTTACTTTAGATTAACCCATGCTGACATCAGCAGTAATGTGCAATATTAATTCATAGAAAACACAAGTCTACGGGTGTTGTATGTGTGTCGAATGTCTGTGTTTATAGGGAAAATAAACAGTTATAATAATGTTAGATTGTTGTTGTTGTTGTTGTTGTTATTTATTTATTTTCATTTTGTTTTGTTTTGTTTTTATTTTGGGTTCTTATAAAAACCGACACCGGTTCAACAACACCAATGCACTATTAATCTCCTCTATTTATGTATACTCATGTATTTACTCTACAATGAATGTACTCATTGTGTTGTTGTTGTTATGTTTTTTTGTTTTTGTTTTTGTTTTTGTTTCTTTGTTTTTATATTTGCCTTACTTTTAGGGAACACTCTCTCCCACTCTATTTAGTCTCTCTCTCTCGGTGGTAGTACTTTGCCATCCTTTTTTTTTTTTGCTCTCAGACTGTGTGGTTTTTTCTTTAATTTTTATTGTATTTTTGTAACAGTATTTTAGTGGGAAACAAGGAAACAACAAACATACAATACTAGTGTCGTAATAAAAATTAACTACGATTCTTCGGCAATATTGGACGTGTCTATATGGGCACAGTACTAAACCCGTGCCACCCACAATTGTTCGTTCGTTTTTTCTTTTATTACACTTTAAGCGCTTTTTATTGTAATTGCAGGCCGTTTTTTGTTGTTGTTGTTGTTGTTGTTGTTTTTTATTTATTATTTTGAGCTGTCGTGTTTTAATTTTTCGGATTTGTGTTGGTAAATTGAATTCTATTTTGTATTCCCAATTTTTGTTTCCTTTATTTTATTTATTTTTTTGTCGTATTGACTATTTAATTTTTTTTTATTCTTTTATCAGTTAAAAAACTTTTATAATTAATTTAAACATATTGAAATTTAAAGCTCTTTATCTTTGGGCTTAATTTTTATACATTTTATTAAGTTTTTTCGTCAATTGTTTTTAAAGACATTGGAAAGCAATCGAATACATAATTTAAAGAGGTCAGTGACTTTAAAAAAGAGTTGTAATGGATTTAGATAGAACAAGAATCGAAACTGAAGACAGGCAGATTGGTTTTGCATTCAAACAGATATTAACACATTGCCCTTTAATTTCTTTGAAACCCTGAAAGTCTGCCATCCGTTTCTAGCCTTACGATATGTCCGGTAGCCTTACGTGACGGACTTTGCTTAGCTTGAGTTTTGGAAATCACCATTGGCTAATCGCGTCCTGTCAATAAATTCTGGGTGCTCAAGAATCCTTCGCCAGAGGTATTCAATAGCTAAACAATGACCGGGAAGATATTCAGCGGTCTCATCTTCTTCCTTGTTATTACAGCTTTTACAGAAGTCATTGTGAGGTATTACCAACCTCAAGACGTACGTACACAGAGGCTAGTGTTCAGTTATAACTGCTATAAGGTTCATAAGGTAAACTCTGGTTAGGTTTAAAGCAAATTTTTTGACTGCAAATATCCACTGCGGGCCAGATTTGTCTAGTCTTTGCCTGTATTCTGATAATAAAAGAACATTTTTATCTAGCAGAGCTTGAACAAGGATACAAAACTCTCCATAATGATAGTTCAGAGGTTCAGGCTCACAAGGGTGGCATTAACATTATTTCACTTGTAATTAGGCATGGTATTCAGAAGCTTTTGGTAATTTGAGGACGAAAATTTAATTCAATATTAGCTGGAATCAGTTTTTCTTTCATGTGACGAAAGAAATATTCAACTGCTTACACTCAAGTATTTACAACACTAAGTATGCATATCCAACTGAAGATGGTACTATAATAGGGTAGTGTCTTGGAGTACAGGAGATGACGAAAGTGATTATTCATGACAGTTGGGGTTTGTTTCCGAAAAACGCATATTATTACAGAGCACACGTCTCTCCCGTAGCCAGTGAATCGCACAATACTTATCAGAGAGAGTATTCGTCCCCCTAGCTTCACTATCTTTATGTAGAACAAAAGTTTTTACTGTCACTTATAATATAAACAGATTCAAATCTAATATCCAGAATCCCTACGTACTCTTTCCTTTTCCATACTCCCACAATCTATATTCTTAGTCCACATGTAATCCACTGCACAATTAGAAGCTATCACTTGATTTCTGGTAGCATGGAAATAAAAAAACACATAAAAAATTTCGTACTTAACCTTTTAAATATAATATACGTTGCCAACCGCTTATACCCTTTATGGTACATACATACATATTTTTTTAACCCAAAAAAACACCCACAATATTCTTAAAATTTCATTTATTCTTTTCATTTTTAAAGAGTATTTTGC
>QOCX01000012.1:1090960-1193447 GCA_005959815.1 Sarcophaga bullata
TTATTTGTCTATTTAGTAATTTTAGTTTAAGCTGTTGTTTAAAATATTTCACACGTATTTGAAACCCAACCTTCTCATCTCATCTTGATTTAGAGGCCTTATACCATAATGTATTGTAATGTTGTTTATTTAGTTGTTTAGCACTCGAGTTCCATGTTCCATATTACTTTGTTAATAATATTTATTTAAATATTTAACGGTACATTTATTACAATTCTATATGAAATGTTTTTCATTAAGTAGGTCTCTAGGTTTTCCAATAAACATTCGATCAATCGGGGCTTATTTAATTGATTTGATTATTGAAAAAATAAACGTATTTATTGTAAATCGTAATGCGTTGCTATCAAAATTTGTAGAAAGATTAGAATAATCTCAAGGATTTGAATTAATAAACAAATTTGTTTGTTGTAAATATTTGCTTAGCTGTGCCCTTAGAGTCTTATGTGCTATTCGTAATACGAATATTTTCTGTATACCAGTGAAATGTTGATCCATTCGAGTTGCTCTCCAGATAAAAATTTACTGATGATATGGGATCATACTTACGACACCAGTTAGTTAAAACAAAACATTGACTAATTATTACGATTGCTTTGTAAAGATGGACGGAAGTTCAGAGTTAAGCTTATACTACTCTCTGATTGGAATGAACAATTTTAGTGATAAAGTGGTCCTAAAGAAAATTGGAATATGTAAGCATAGATTAGGTTATCAATAATGAAAGTGCTATTTCGAGCCCTCTGTTCGAATATTCTGCTCGATATTGTACGAAAGTGAAATACGTAAGAGAAAAGAAATAAATTTTCTTGTTTTCATTGTTTAATAATATATTGTGTAGATTTTTTTTAATACCATAACGTATCGTAAAATAATATATTCCTTGTTTTTTGTTTTTTTTTTTTTGTTTTGTTTTAATCGTACTACGCTGTTCATATGCTCATAAATCTTATTATTTTTCTTCGATTCCTTTTTATTTTTTTTTTGTTTGCTGTCTTACGATTTAAATTAAAGTTTCAAAACACGAAATGAAAGTTGTTTAAAAGTCTGTTGGTTTTTGGCTTTTTTTATCGATTTCATTTTCGGTAGACTTAAGTTATAAAAATTCAAAAAAAAAAAACATTTTTTAGGTGGGATTTTTTTAATTCCTTAAAAAAACCTAAACCCTTCACCATAAGTAATGGGAACAAAAATAAAATTCGAAACTTGAGGTAAAGCGTAAATTTAAAAAAGGTGTTGATTGAAGCATGCCTGTTCTGCTAACCGTGTAAAATAAAATATCGTATAGAAAACTTATATAAAACGCAGATTTCTTTCTCTATAAGTTATTAACAGTTTGTTATCTGTTATCATAGTTCTCAACAACTCCTTTGTAAATTTCAGACGATATCTCCGCAATAATTTATCATTGCATTTACAATTGGTTTTCAAAAATACTCCAACATTGTTGCTCTAGCACACACTCTGCATATATTCGGCAATATTAATAGTCAGCCTGCCAAATTAGACTTTATATGGAGAAGATCCAAAGCTTTTTAGTTGAAGGTCTTTATTTAAGACAAATTTTTTCTTCTTAATAATACCACACGTTTTTTTATATTACATGGAATACAGCATAGGAATGAAAACCTTAATGATTAATAAGTTGTTGTCAGATGTTTCGTTAAATTTTGTTCTTTGTTAGAACTCAATTCAACTTCCAAACTATTCCTATTCTTTACTCCTCTTTCGACTGTGTTAGTGTATGTGTGTATTTATTTGTTTTTTCATTATTGTTTTGTCAATAGCGTGATATTTCTCTCTGTTTTATTTTTTAATTTAATATTTACAATTGTTGGTTATTTTCTATTTGCTTTTTTAAGTTAAGTTTTGTTTTCTTAACACTTTTTTTTCTTATTTTTCTTCTTCTTAAATTGTTGTTGCATTTTTATAGCAGTTTACAAATTTATTCTCTTTTTTTTTTATAATTTTTCAACTTTTGTGTGAAAAAAAATCTTTTTATGCTTGTACTTCTTCCATATCGAATGGTTTTTTTTTTGTTTTTTGTTTTTAATTCATGTGCTCAATCTGTACATTGAACTTAAAAAAAGACGATTTTTTTAACTTAAAATTCCTGAGGCATTTATACCCAGATTGTATTTATTTTTTTTTCTTTCTTTCTCTTTCTTTCTCTTTCATTACCAAATAGATTTAAACTTTAAGATTTCTTTTACTTGGTTTGCGTTTTCTTATACAAATTAATGGCTTTTATTTTATATTTTTTTACGATATTTTTTTTTGGTAGAGAAATTTATTTATTTGTGGTTTGGGGTTTTTTTCAGTAAAAAAACAAATTGAAAGAAAACGTTCCTCTAGATGGTGGTCTGTTGTCTTGTTAAATTAAATAGCATAGAAAAATTACTCTATTTAAGTACATGTTCTTAGAGCCCATTTAAAGAAATTTAAGTTAAGAAACGAACTAAAAACACAGGCTTTATTTCCCATCACATTTCTTTGCATTACCCCTCTTGGCAGAGTATGGCTCCAGCAAAACATCTTCATCTTACACAGTCTGCTGCTGGTATTTTTAATCGTTCATTTAAGAGGTTAGATATGTTGGATAGGTTGCCGATAAAGGAACGCAGTATATCCACTTCTGCCCCAATAATAATCGATCTATGATGCATACATAACATACATAATTGGCCATTACAACCCTTCAGTCAGGATTACGGCCTAGCTCGCGATCTGTGATGCCTGTATAGAAAATGTAACAGTTTACCACCTACCAGACAGTATTGTGAAAATCAGTTTCAATAACTGCACTTAATACTAGAGCCTATATAAGAGCAAACTCCTTAGATATTAAGTCAGTAGTGAACAGATTAAACATCACCATAGCTTGAGTTTCACTGTTTGACATTACAAGAGACCACAATCTAGCCCTAGCTATCATTCTCACCCTTTTAATTGAACACAGTTCAGAGTCTTAGATATTAGAATAGAGGGTTTAAAACCTATTCCAAAAATGCTTACAACTCGGTTAGTAAAGCCACAGTTTAAATATATATGTACGTCAGTGGCCAATTGATAAATTGTTCAATGCTAACTCTAATAACTACGATAAGTGGCTTTACCATATCAAATAACAAAAACCACTCTCATATTCTCATGACATATTACGGCATTTATTGTAATATTTTTTTTAATTATAAATTATAATGAAAAGAATTAATAAAGTATGTATTAATACAGCATTGAAACACATTTTGAGATATAAATTGTCAATTATTTTTTTATTTTCCAACCCTGAACCAGTTTCAATAGAAACCTCAGAAACAGAAAACAGTAGCAAATCGTTACGATTGAATAGAAATCAATAGAATACAACACATTAATTCTCTAATAAAATAACCATACAAAACAATTAAACGTTTTTTTTCTAACTCTTTTTCATTTATTTTTTCTTTCAATTGAATGGCATTGCAATTGTATAGACAGTCAGTCAGTCATCACCTCTAACTAATAATCAAGCCTCCAATGAATAAAATTAAAAATAATTAAGAAATCTAACCTCAAAACCAACAAAAGAGAAATAATAATAAAAATAAATCACATAAAATATTATCAAATAATTTAATTTTTTTTTTTAATTTTTCATTAAATAATTTATAATTCCATTTAATTTTTTGTTTTAAATAATTCCTTGCCAACATAATCTAATTATATTACATCGGGGGTGAGCTAAAAAAATGTAAAATTCCAATACCGAAAGCAAAAAATGAAACAAATTTTGACAAGCATGATAAATAACGTCTGTTTCGAATAACCGCAAACAATTACTGACACCACTCCACTTAATGCTACCACCATCACCGCTTTTATTGAAAGTAAATCATTTTGAAATATTTCATTTACAATTAAATGCACATTTTACACTGAAGCAATCAGTTTTTTGAAGTAGGGAGTTAATAAAATATGACGTCATATGGAATTTATTACAAATTAAGTGCATATTTATGCTTTAAAGTTAATTGCGTTAGGTTGTTTAGTGGTTTACCTCCCTTTTACTAAAACGTTTTCAAGCAATCAGTAGAAGGACAGATTTCGCAGTTAATCTAATACCCTAATATGTCCTTCCGAAGACTTATCAGGCAGCATAAGAGAAGCTGAAAGATCAAATTCCTCATAAGAAATACGCGACCTTGTATCCATCTTCTAGCATTCAGTCAAAAAATTGAGATAATGACGTCCTGAAACACAGATTTTGCAGCTCAATATAACAGTTTGTCCAATCCCATAAGTCCTTCCGAAGTTGAAATGATCCTATCATTTCTGAGGTTAATTATGTAGAATGCTGATATAACCAAAGCCAAAGTGCTTCAGTTCTCTTAACTTCCTGAGTCTCAGTGTCATAACGAATAGCCGGCCAAGTACACAATTTCGACTATTCAGTAACATTTGAGATCGTGTTGTTCTGAAGGACAGATTGTGCAGCTCAATTCCCTAAGTCCTTCTGATGCTGAGAGTAGGTGTTACATGATGCCATCATTCCCAAGGTTAATTATGTAGAATGCTGATGTGACCAAAGACAAAGTGCTTCAGTTCTCTTGACTTCCTGAGTCTCAGCGTCCTTTTCACAGCGATGTATGCGGTAGCCCAATCGTTATCCGGTAATACCAGGACGGGCGGATAGTCTCCGCAACTAACTCAGAAAATTGAGCTGTGATCTCCATCAACTTTCAGCAGACCGGAGCGATATAGAGGATTAAAAGTCATATGACTGCAGTGTATATTCAAGGCAGAATGTGGCCTCTAAGTCCTTTCTTACTTTAAGCAAAGTACAAATACGGAAACGAAGCTATTGAATATAGCTGAGAAAGCCTAGTAATTTTTTCAAAATTTGTTGTATTTTCTTTGTTAGATCGACCACTTCTCGAAACGCTCTTGCATGTCAAGGTCGTGTAAAGTATCACAAAATTTTTAAGAAAAAGAAATATTTCATCGTTACTTTTCGAATTTAAACAAAATTTACAAAAATTTCCGGTCTACAGAAGAGCTCTTTTTAAAAAAAGCAACACGAACGCTATTTTCAGTTTCTTACTGCATGATGTTAAAGCTCAGCTTTTTTTTTGTGGATTTTGCATTCAGGTAGCATATGGCATGATATTTAATACGCTGTTATCTGTAATTCCTAAACGTTAGAGAAGAAAAAACAACAAAAATTCGCTGACATTTCAAAAGGGGGGAAAATATTTTAGATTGCCTGCCACTACAGAGCTGCTCTAACTGCTCATATTTATAGTTTAAACAGAGGAGAGCTGCTGCTGCTGAGGTATGAAATGAAATTCATTTGAAGTACTTTGAAAATTAAAACCGGTTTAAGTCGTGGCAGGTTAGAAAAACTCAAATCTAAAGCTTCATAACAAAGCCAGCCAATAGAGGTTTTTTTTTTCGTTTGTCAAGGTCGTAATAAGTTTTTTTTTCTTCTACTCAATTCGTTAAATATGCGTTCATTCGTTCGTTCGTTCTACTATAAAATTAATAACTTTTTTTTTGTTTTGTTTTAATTTGTTTGTCTTCAATTTTTTTTCCTTCTTCTTAAACAATTCATAATTATTTTGCACTAAGAGAGGAGGAATACTTATGAATATCTTGTGTTTTGTTTGTTTTAATTTTTTTTTTATTAGAGGCTTCCACATTTTTTTCCCCTTCTTTTGTTGTTGTCGTTATTAAACAATAAACAAACAAAAAAAAATGCACAAAAAACACAAAGAAATGATAGTAATTAATAAAATAAAATAAAATAATATAAAAAAATAATAAACAAAAAAATCTTACAAAAAACTCGTTTGCGTTGAATAATGATGCCATGTTTATCTCTTAGAAAAAAAAAAATATGAAATAAACTAGACATTCCTTAATTATATTGCCATGTAGTGGTATGCATACATATATATTAATACTCATAATTAAAATTTTCTTTCAAATTAATTCGTAATTGAACTTGAGCTTTAAATAGACAAACAATTTCACACCTTTTAACTGGAAATACATGAAAGATATTGCGGAATTTATTAACGTGCTTTGCTTAATTAACGTTACTTGCAATTAACCGTTAGGAAAATCACACATAAAACAATGTTAAGAAATTATTTGTCTTTTTCAAATGCACTTTACAAGTTAAGAAGCAAAATTTTTTAAACAAAAACGGTATTTTACAACAGAGTTACCAAACTTAGTCTATCTAACAGAGAGGTAGTCGTCCTCATAACTTTAGTCATACGCTTTTTCGAGCTCTAAAACAATTTTTATACCAAGAATTGTCGTGTTAAGTTTGCTAAAATAACCTTAAAGGGTATGCTGTACCTCCCAATTAATGACAAATAACCCAGTTTAAGATATTCTTACGTATAACAGGCCGGAGCTGAAGCTGAAGTGCAAAAAATGAAGTATGATGCTCTCGAAGTTTCCAATAAAGATCCTCATTAATAGTATCGTTGTAGGGGAGCAGTTCACAGTCCAAACACTCATCAATACCTTGTTGATCTTTAATTTTGGCTTCACCAGGACAATTTTTTTTTTATCACCAGTCACTATCCAGGATTCACAGACTGAAATTCTATTCATAAGGATTTCTTTTAAATTGTGATGAATCCACACATCAGCCTAGAACAATTTCACAACGGAAATACTTTAATTATTTAAACACTATATTTTATTTATTATTCTATTTAAAATTCTTATTTTCTTTTTTTTTTTTTGGTAATTTCCAGGGTCCATAGAGGAATGGTTGCAACTTTTGCGTTTGGAAGAGTATATTCAACCCTTATTAGATCAAATTATAAAACAGTACGCGATGTTACCCAAGTAACCTGGGAAGATCTCGAAGATATTGGTATTGTTAAATTGGGACATCAAAAGAAAATTTTACTGGCCATAAAACGTGTCAAAGACATAATCAGCGGCAAATGGAATCCGGGTGGTTCAAATCCTTATAATCAACAGGTAATTTTAAGAATATTTTAATCAAATATTAATTGTCTTATAATTATTTTAAAATTTAATGTAAATTTATTATATTTTTAAATATTATTTCTATTATTTACTTGGTTCCTTATGTTGTTTTTTGTTTCTTTTTTTTTATTTATAATTTCTTTTAATTTATTTGTTTCTTTTTATTTGTTTTAATTTTTTTTTTTTTTTTGTTTTATTTATAAATAATTTAGATTTATACCAAACCCTGGCAACAATTGCCTCCCACACCAACATATTTACCCACTACACGTATATCTTGGGATGATTCAAAAATTTATGCCAATACATCCAGCACTGCCGATGCCTACTATTGCACTGGCAGCAATCATGAGTGTTGTAATGGCAATGATGTTGTTTTAATTAAGGTAACACTGTTTTAATCTCAATCAACAGCAGCTCTTAGTTTAGTCCAAGCATTTAGATTTAAAAATTGTTTAAATACAGTACTACTAGTAAAGCTATTAAATTAGGCTACAAAATTCTTTTGGACCCTAGATCAAAAATTTCTGTTTTTAAATTCATTTTCTTCATATATTGTTTGTTATTGTTACGCAAAATATGTTTATTTTTTTTCTGCCAATTTTTTTATTTGAAATATTTATTAACACCGTTATCGTTTTCCATTCAAAATAATAGGTACGTCAACCCCGTGGCAAAAGTTTAGAATCACTGGAGGATATACATGATAACAGTACACGCAGCCATTTAACCTTTAGCCATTATACTACAACCGACTATGGCTGGGCTACACCGCAAGTACAGCATCAACAGGCCTTGCAGCAGCAGCAACACTTACAACAAGCTGCCTTAATGGCTGGGGCAGCTGGTCCAGGCAATGTTGTCACCACAGGTCCAGGCNNNCAACGTATGTTAGGCAATCCAGCCACTATGGTAAGTTTAAATTGTATTTGTTTTTGGTTTCATAAATATAATCATTTTGATTAACGCCATGTTTTCATCATTACTAATACACTTATAATTAAGAATTGGCGCCGTTCTTATGATGATGGTGACATAACACCCACCAATGATGCTGCTGCTCGTGAGCTTATGTACGAGGAAGGCGGTGGTACTTTGCCACGCCAACAGCGTGGCATTTTACAAAGAGCTGTTTTAAATACTATGCCTCCGTTGGAACATCATCATTATATGAATGCAGCCGCAGCTGCTGAATATGTATGCCATGCTGGCGGCCTAGGACCGCCCAATGCCAATGTAGCAGCCGGTACAACTGGTGTGGGTGCAGTAGCTGTAGGTCCTGGCAATGTTTTAGACAGTGCCAGTTTAACTAATGTTAGTATACTAACACAAATTTGTAGAAAAACAAAAAAAAAAGAATCTAATTTAATATTGAAAATGATTTATTTTTGTTTGTTTATATAAACTTCTAGCCTTATTTAACTGGCAGTCCTATGACCACTAAGAAAATTGCTCCCGAACCACCACGTCGCCACTGTAGTATACGTAATTCACGTACATTAAGTCAGGATGGTTGTCAAATACAGCCATCAAATGTTCCAGCGCATGGCATGTCACCGAGTATGTATTATGGTGCAAGCGGTGGTGGTGTTATAGGTCCTACTGGTACGTCTATGCATCCACATGCTGCCTATTTGCAACAGCAGGCTTCCCAACCCATCTATGCCAACTATGCCACCATACAGCAAACCACCGCCGAAATACATTGTGAAAAATTCCATGACAATAAGGTAAGTGACATAAACTAGAAAATTCAGAAGTATTTGGATGAATATTCTTTAATTTTGTCTTCCTTGCAGTCCAATTCAAGTATTGATTCCATTGATACCATTCCATTTGCCAATGAAAATACTGGTACGATCAAACAACGTTTACTTAATCGCCAAGAGTTGAGCGGAAGCGCTACTGGATCACAAGGTACACCCAGCAGCCATTTGCATTCCTCCTCTTCCTCATCATCATCATCTTCAACAAATACTATAGCCAATATTGCCCACTCATTCCATTCCCTTAAATCATCATCATCACTACACGATGCCTCCCTAATACGTAGTGAAAGTATTGGTTCAACCGCTAGTGGTGGTAGTGCTGGTTTATCTTTACTAAGATCACCTACTTTACAATATCCTCCTGTTAATGCCGCCGACAGTGCACCGTCATTGGCTGGTCTAGGTACAGACACAGATAATACAATTGCCGGCGATAATCCTAAAGATACAAGTGCCATAACGTCTAATGTTGCTGCTAATGCCAATGCTGCTAGTGTAACGGGTGTAGCTGGTGTGAATGTAGCAGCTGGTGGCGGTCAAAAGGTTTCGGTTAATGTGCTCAATGACATTGGTAATATGTTGGCTAATCTCACCGATGAATTAGATGCCATGTTAGAGGAAGAAAAACGTGTTGGCTTAAACATAGACAGTGAGTAGAACAGAGAGGACACGTTTTATTAAACGTAGATTAAAATATATAAATTAAGAAAACGGTAAACTTAATACATATGATCTAACAGAAAAAAAAAAACAAAAAGAAAACAAGTGAGAATCAAAATGAATAAGAATTCATTGCAACATAACAGGTGCTACACTATAAATCCCACTCTTTATCTCTGTATTTCTAAACTCTCTTACTCCAAACTCTCTTTATCTAACCAAAATCCATCTTCATCTATAAGTGTTCACAAATTTTTCTAAGAATGCATCATAAAACCATATGGAAATACATATTAACAGAATCAAGAGGAATGATGAATAGTTTAAATATTCTTATTATAATATATGATAACTACATACATAAATAACAATATTTACATATTTGTATGTATATTATACATAGATATGTATGGTACACATGTAGTATATAGTATAATATATAGTTTAGTTATTGTGTATATGTAAGTGTGGGTAGCCCTTAACTATAAAACAAACAAAAATATATAATATATCGTATATATTTTATATATTTTCTATAAAACATATATTCTCTCAGTGTATGTATTTATATTTGATTGTTTCAATTCTTTTTTTTTTTATTTTTAAATCTTATATATACATATATAATAACTGTTAATTATTGTGTTCTATCAATTCATTTTATTTCTTAACATCGTATTTTATTATTGGTTTTTTTTTGACATGTAATGATTTGTAATTAAATGTTTATTATATAGTACGTATGTATGTATAACGTAAGCAAATAGTTTAGAACTTTTTTATATAACAGAAACAACAACAAAAAAAAAAACAGAATATATATATAAAGCAACATTTATTTAAGAGTTTAAAACTTAACATTTACAATGTATGTATGTAATAAGGTTAACTACACAAAAGTTTTAATTGCCATTTCAAAAAAAAAAAAAAAAAAAACAAATCTGTCCATAGCAAGGCAGCTACAATTTCCTTTAAGCAATTTCATTTGTTAAACGTTTTTCGTATATTACGTACAACATGTTTATCCTTGTATGGCAGCTAGTTTTCGTACCATACTGTAATTAATTCTAAAACCTAATCACCTAAGTTAGCAATCATTTGCAGTAATCAATCATTAAATATACTAAAATTAGGCTTAACACGGTTTTTGTTAGTTAATCTATAACAATAATCTGGAATCGATCTCAAATTTCGGTATTCCGTTATTCATATAAAAGCGGTAACATCAAGTTAACCACCATTTTCTCAATATTTCAATTGAACACAGTCCTTTGGAAATATTCTATTCAATGTTTTTCGAATTATTTTAAGGCAATTTTTTGTACCGATCAAATGTCTTCAATTTACTTCGAATAGTTGGCAGATCTATGAGATCATTTGCATGATAGAAATCTAAGTACTTTCTTCCCCTACGACATAGGGGACATAGGGGTTTTTAAAGCTACTGCAGGAGTCGCTGACATTATGGTTAATACCAATGGCTCTCGCATAAATGGCCAATGACTTTAGCCAACAACGCTAAGCATGTTTCTTTTGTAGTTGAACATGTTTTCCTTGTGCCCTTCATCTAGATTTAGTAAGTTTTGCTGCGCTATCGTCTACCGTTTCTGCTAACTAACTACTAACACGAAGTTGGAGGAATTTTATTAACAAAGTTTTCTAGAAGCCAAAGGCTCCCAAGTATTATTTTTAACTCAAATATTTAGCCAAACTAATTAAAATCTATTGTAAAAGTTCGCAATTCATATTTATTAACCATTTAAGCTTTTGTTGAGCTAACCTTATTAAATATAATAACATTTAAAACAAAAACACAATTCGAGTTATTAAATATAAATAAACTGGAGGAATGCCTTTTTCCAATTTGATCTTCTAAAACAAAAATAAAATAAAATAAATAATCTTATTAAATTAAGCAAATTAGTAAAGAAAAAACTTAAATCGATAAAATAAAGAGAGGGAAGAAAAAACAAAAAGAAGAATATTAATTATAAATAAAATTAAATTTAAATCATATATAAAAAGGAAAGCTTTTTAAAAGTATACTTTTTGTACGTTTTCAAATAAAAAACATGTTAACATAACAAAAATAAAAACAAATACTTATTATTAATAAAAAATAATTTATAATAAAATATTATTAAAATGAACAACAAACTTTAATGAGGGATATTAACAAAAAAAAAAAATAAATAAAAATAAAAATGAACAGAAAAAGAAAAAGTAACATAAAATGTGTTAAGTTAATGATTAAAATAAAATAGAAGATGAAAAGGGAAAAAAGTAAAACAAAATTGTAGACTTTCTAGCACATTTATACTTACATAAAATAAATATTTAATAAAACATTTATAAATTAGCATAAAATAATATAAAATAATTGCAAATTATTTATATTATACACTTAAAGAAAATCTTTAATAAAAAAGTAAATTAAAACAAAACAAAAAAAAAACTTAATTGAACTTTAAGGCTAGAATTAAAACAAACAAAAAATGAAAAAATAAAACAAAAACTAGTATACAAACACTTTAAGCCCAATTGGATAAGAAAAAAAAAGTTACCAATAACATCCAACGTAAAAAGCAAAATAAAAAAAAAAGAGTTTGAAATTCCTTTAAAAGAAAATTAAAGTGAAGGCAATAAACTTAATTCGACTCTAACAAATTCAAATTAAATTAGAAATATTAGCAGTTTTATATAAAAAAAATCTTTTCATAATCTTAACTTAAAAAAGAAAATTTTCATTTTTTTTTTTTTAATATTTTTTTTTAATCAATAATATTGACAATTTAAATTTTAAAAAATAATAATATTTTTTTAATATTTTCTTTTTTTATTTAAAAATTGCTACAATACTTTAAATAAATTTTTAAATAAAATTTCTTTTATTTTTTATTTTTTTTTTTTTAATTAAAGTTTGATTTTTTTTTATTCAAAATTTGTGAAAAAAAGCAGTTTAATTTTCTTTCATTTTAATTATTTTTTTTTAGGAATTTCTGTCTCTAATTAAGCCAGAATTATGTTAAATTATGTTTTTCTTCTTATTATAGAGTGATTTTAGTAATTCATTTTTTATATAAAATTATAAGATTTATATAATTTTATTTTTTAAAAGGTTTTATTACATACATATAGCATATGCATTTTCAGACATCTTTTTTTTTTTTGGCTGCTAATCATTTGTATAAGTAAGCATTAAATGTTTTGTTTTTTAAGTTTTTTAATTAATTTAAGTTTATTTAAATAAATATATTTTATTTTTAATTTTGTTTGCCTTTGAAATAAACTTCTTTTAATGTTTAATATTTTTGTTTTTAAGCTTTTTAGGTGTTTTGATTTCTTTTATATTTTATTTTAATTTTATTATTATGTTTTTTTTTTATAAAGAAATGCTCTAAAAGTATTTAATAAAAAATAAATAAAATCATAATTAAAGAAATAAATAAAATGATTATGTAAGTGTTATTCCATTTAATTAAAATTTATATACAAAAATAAATAAAATATAAAATAATATTAAACAGCAGATGTCTTATTTATAATTTATAGAATATAACTTTCTTCTAAACTCCTTAGAAACCCATGATCCTCTAAACTTAAGTGGTTTTGAAAAGTATACATACTAAAAAAAAATTATCAGGAGATATTACAGAGCCTGCTTAAGGTTGAAACTCTTAAGATTATTGAGTACTACTATGGAAGTCAAATTTGGAACGCCTTGGAAAAGAAAGTTGTTGGTTTGAAACAATATTTTTTTGTCTTGGGAAGGAACCTTTTGTAGTTATCTTATTAAAAGCACAAAAAACAATTAAAAGTACACAGACACTTAGATAAGGTAACTGGAGAAAAGAAGGTCAACTACACGGAGCTGGGTTGAAATTAAACAAATGTCCAACGTTAAGATTGCAAATTCTATGTACCTATGTTCCCCATAGAAATTAAAATTATACAATTTAACTAAAGAAATACAGTTATTTAAAAAGGAAATGGTCAGTTTCTAATTATTTGCATTGGCGAAGATTTCCTACAATATTGTTACAATTCAGTTACAAGAAATGCAATTCCACAGAGAAAATACGATGAAATATTAACCTTTTTACCATAATTCAGTTATAAGGAATGCAATTCAGATGGAAAAATTTCAAAGAAAGGTCGAAAATAATTAAAATTCATTAAAAAAAAGATTAGAAAATAATTAAACATTTCTACTCCAACCAACAACAATTCATTTCCTCTTTTATTTACAAAATTTCTGACAATTTATTGTTTTTATTGGTTGTCCATTTGTCAACTGAACGCAGTTGCCATACATAATATAAATTTTTACTTCAGCTGCGTTGCGAATTGGCAACCCAACTTAAGTAGGAAACGAATGTCAACACAAAGCATGATGCCAAGTACTAAACGCAAAAATTATTGTCTCTTTCCCACTCGCAAATTGTCTGGCTTCCATCAAAAAGTCTTCCTGTGTAAACGCAAACTAATTTATAGCACATATACACACTCTACTACTACTAAATACATACATACATACATAATTGACCATTACAACCCTTCAGTCAGGATTACGGCCTAGCTTATCACACCACTTATGCTGTGTGTGCTAATTTTATACATGAGTGGCGGGACCTACAGTTTTTAAGTGACTCCGAACGAAGATTTTTTTGCGACACCTTTTCATGGCAATTTCTTTATTTTTACTCTCAGAGTTTTTTTACAGAATCTGCTGAGAGGGAGTCGCCGAGTAATATTTTTTTTCAATTATCTTCATTTTTGATTGTTGATCGGGGATTCGCACCTGGCCTTTCGTCTAATAAGCCAACACACTACCTACTAGACTACGGCGACTTCACTACTACTAAATATAATTGCAAAATTTAGTACCCACAGTTGTTTTATACCCAGCCGCAGAGATGACATAAGGAATTTTTAAATTGTATAAATTTGCTTCAAATATTATACATTTTCAATTAAATTTATTGTACTTAAAGAAATATTTTTAAAATTTATCTTATTTTATGGTATTTTTCAATTGTACTAAATATGCCATTAGTGTACCATTGTACTAAAAATGGTACGATTGTACCAAACTTGCCATCCCTTAGTTGTACCGAGTACCTACCTCAAACGACTACGCATTTGACATTAGTTGTTGTTCGTTGCTCGGGCAGCGCTGTTGCGTTTTTCGTCCCATTTGGTTTTTTATTTTTTAAGTAAAACTTTTGCTCCAAAGTGTAAATGTTAGCTGTGGTGTAAATACCAATCGAAAAACGCAAAACGGTATATTTTCCTAACAAGAGTGGCGTTCAAAACAGCTTCCAACTAAAGGCTAATGCCAGTTATTTAATAAATAAAGAAAAATTTCTCATATAAATTATATAATTTATGGATAAAAAGTAAAAATTATTTGTCAATTGCCATTGTCGTCTGTCTGCTACGGGAAACAAGAAGTACAACCATAATTATTAATAATGAAATAAAAGAAAACAACAACAACGAATTATCAGAAAGAAAGAAAAAATAATATCTTCCTTCCCCCATGATTAAAAACGCAAATAAATAAAAACCATTACAAATAATAATAACAAAATTAAGAAATTATCTTTGATCTGGGAAAATACAATTGATTAACGTTACTAATGATAATTTAGAAACGAAAAGAAAAACAAATTTCAAGTAGTGCAAAACAAGAAAACCACAAAGAGGAGAGCAGAAAAAAGTAGAAGAAACAAAAAAATATATTAATAAATGTTGTTGTTGTTTATGCTAAGTGAGCATGTTGAGTTGTTAGTAAGTGTGCGTGTGTGCAAGTGTTAAATTTATTTGCCTAACTCCACGAGTGAGCAACAATACGAAATAAAGATTGTGCAAATGAATAATAAAAGCAAAACAAAATAGAAAAATTACAACAGCAACATTAGCAAAAGAGTACCAAGCAGCGACATCCCCAGCCATCATCATTGCACATTTTCCCAATTGTTTTTTTTCCTTTTTCTTTGATTTTTTTTTTGCTTGGAGCAAAAACAGAAACATTTGGTGCATTTGTTTTAATTTTGTTGTAAAAGAGTTGTCGCTATTGTTGTCGTTGTGTTCATTATTTGTTTGCATTTGAAAACCAGCTAATTAAGTCAAAATGTCGTCTGATGATAACGAGCTGGACCCGCGTATAAAGGTGAGTCACAAATTGATTTATTATTATTCGACATGTCATACATACTATTTCAATAAATGGTAAACAATAAACGATATTTTAGCATGTGGTTTGTTTATTTAAATACAAATAAAGCGATATGTATTTATATTAATCGCCTGTGTGTGCCATATTAAAGTTGAAATTTGATGATTATGTGCCCTTGACGAAAGCTTGCTGACAGCCTTAATGTGTCCATTACCGGGTTGATGAAGAACAGCCATTAGTTTATACAATTTCTAGAGTTTTTCTAAATATATGACTAAAGCAAGAGCTGTCAGCAATATAATTATCCCATAAAAATAAATTATGGAACGTAAAGTATCTCTGCCAATCTCAGTAAAAGTAGTTCCTAACCGATAACTCTGGCTTTGTAAACTTTTGTACCACCCCATTGCCTCCCGACTATTGTTGTGATTCAGCAACGATTCGTAGGTATATATTCCATTCTTAGAGTTTTTTCCATTGAATTTAGTGGTAACCCCATACGTTTAATTTATTTATGTGATGCCCCTTATGTGCCTTAGTTTTTAGAGCAAAGTTTTGTTACTGGCTAACCAAAACAATCTTTAAA
Source organism: Sarcophaga bullata (assembly GCA_005959815.1). NCBI lineage: Eukaryota > Metazoa > Arthropoda > Insecta > Diptera > Sarcophagidae > Sarcophaga > Sarcophaga bullata. Next base: position 1,107,153 of record QOCX01000012.1, read on the forward strand.
TATTGGTCTGAAACGACAATGGATTACGTTAAGTTTGATTCATACGTTCCAGAATGAAATAGATTTAAATTTAGCATGATTCACTACTTACCGTATCGTCACTATAAACGCTGCCTATCATTTTATTTCATATTTGTCATAAAAAACTATTCTCGGGTATTATCTTTAATAGTTGCTTCACGACCGCTGTTGCAAATGTTGACAGTCAAGGAATGTCGGTTAATTCCTGGCGTACTGTTATATAGACTGTCCCCAAACGAATTTGATCCTTTCAACACACCTCACTTCATTATGATAAACCCAGCCACCAATGTTGAATGCTAATGACTGAGGCTAATAGAAAGTCAGTTCATATACCTCGGCTCCGTTAGACACTCTGAATTCTTTAGAACTTTCATAGTTGCGAACGTGAATGACGCCGTTATGTCTGATGTAGTTAATGCTTGTAGCGACCTGGGTATTGGATATTGTGTTATTATATGGTGATATTTTAAGGAACTTAAAAGCCATATGAAATATTTACAAGCAAATTCTAACAAGAAATTCAATTGCAATTTAAAGATATTCAAATTTTTATTTCCATTCCTAGCAACTAATCTAAATTATCCATCAAACTATAAAAACTAAATACACTTTTAACTTCGTTTACACCTCATTTTGGTTGAAATAAAATGCGTGAAGAAATTTCAAACAATTCATTCCCGATAATAGCCAGCAGCATTGTACGTATCAGTTGTTGCTCTTTGCATGGGTACAATATAAGGGTATAGACTACAAATTTGTATAGACTTTGTTCGCTTTGCCAGAACAATAACGTGATTTGAATTTTGCATTTTTAAACTCTTTTGTTTTGATTATTTAAAATAATTTCAACGAAACAAAAAAAAAAAACAAAAAAATGAAAGAAAAAAATTCCAGAAATGCTTGGCATGTGGTGGTGGTGTATTGTTATTCAAAAAGGCCCACACTTGGAAAACAATGCCCTGGAAATTTATAGAAATAGTAAAAGTAAACCTAACCACATGCCTTTTAAAGATACAAAGAAATTTTTTTTATTTAAAATTCAAATAAACAAAGAAAAAAATGCATGCAATAATTTAAATTGATTTGAACTTGTTTTCTTATTAAATGGCAAAGAAATGAATGACCTCTTAAACGCTCCATTTATCTCCGTGCGATATTAAGCAAAAATTAAACAAAAAATTTTTTACAAAAATTCAAAAATAAAAGACAAAAATCGAATAAACAATAACCAGTTTTTGTTAATAAAAAAAACAATATTTTCGAATAAGCAATGTCATCAATATTATTAACAAATCGTCATGGAAAAACAAAATAAAAATGAAATAAAAACAAACAAACAAAAAACCACAAATCGTGTAGCAATACTTCCGACATCATTTAGGTATTAAATTCCATTAGTTTTTATTAAAAAACAAAAATAAAAACAAAATTTTTTTAATTTCAATTTAAAATGCCTCTTGAAAATTTTCATTTTATGGTTGATGTGACATTGTGGCTTGGAGGGCGTATCATTTTAATTTTTCTTTTTTAAATCACGTGTGGTTAAACTATAAAAAAATAATTGCACGTATACGATGGCGGTTCCAAAAGTAGTTGAATTAAGACAGAAAATTAATCAAATTTGGAAAAACATTTTTTTATTTGCCAAATTAATGTAATTTTAGCTGGAATCACTTTTTCTAACGATACTCAACTAAGTTGAAACTACGTTTCTCCTTAATATAGCCATAAACGCAATCGGGGTACCGGCCATTGAGAGAGATATTTCTTAATTTAAAGGGCGTTGAGGCTTTTTAGTCAACATGAGTGATATACGCAAACATTTTATAGCATGATACGCCGTGGCGTGTGTACTTCAATTGATCAAACTCTATCGGTTTTGACTCTGAAAGCTTTGTCACCCAATGTTTATAGTCATAAACAAGGTATACGTAATTTTAATACATGCCTCCCTCGTAAACTTCTCTTTAAATATTAATATAATTAATAATGTTGCTATTTATTATATAAATTTCAAAACAAATTTTTTCTATAAATTTACAGGAAATTCCAAAAGTTTTTCCAATAATCCATTCATTCATTCCAGCGTGTAGCGTGTAAAATTGTTGTTTTGTTTGGAAAAATCTCTACCAAATCCAAAACGAAATCATGAATTATTATTATGGTATGCGCAATTAGCCAGCAGGTAGAAAACAAAAACGAAAACAAAAAACTCTGAATGAATGTTTCATATGAAATGCATTTAATGAGTTTGAAAAACATTTATTGTATTCAATAGGAGTAATTTTAATTTATTTTCTCGCTACTGGGGGAAAAAAATTCATGGTTAAATTGTTTGTAAGCAATGGTTGTTGGTGGGGGAAAAAAATCCATTTTCGAATGCAAATTTACGTGGGATTCAGATTCATGGATTATAAATTTCAATGCATATAAATTCTGTACGTAAAAACTTGTAGCCATTGAACTTTATAAACAAATCTATGCATGGCTGCCAGGTACTTTTAAATGCAGTTTGAGATAGATGAGAATTAATTGAAAGGAAATTCCAAACAAAATCTGTTTGAGCAAGAAAATTTTATAAGCCCAAGGTGTCCCTAATAAAGCCCAATTGGCGGTATATCCCAAATAATTTTGGAATTTGAGAAATCGAACTAGAAATATGTTAGCATGGTCTGAAAAGGATGATCGATATTGTGGATAAAAAGGACTTGCTGTAGCTATGCCTCTATATATCCATGGTATAAAGGATTCCAAAACAGGTGCCTTTATGGTAGGGCGTTACTTGAAGCCAGTGATATAGGCGTCGAAACTAATTTAGGCAACGAAACTAAAATCTTTTTCATGAACAAAAATCAAAAAAATTCAAGTTATCTACCAATAAATGCAAGTCATCGTTCAAAAAAATGAAAGTTATCGATCAAGGATGATTATACAGAATACCAATTTATTATTTAAAGTCTACTTTTGGCTCAAAAATTTAATAACAATTGCTTATAATTTTACAAAACTACGAGGGTTTTTTACTAGGTACCCGTACAATTTTTTTTATTTTTATATCCTTAGCAAGGCACAGATTACATACAATTTCCTTTAAAATAATATGTATTATTTTTAGTTTAAGTGTTTCTTATATTTTTTCTTTCTACTGACGCTGTACCATACAAAAATTCACGTTTTTAAAATGTTATTCTTGTATACATAGTTTCTTTAGTTATTTTTGTGTAACATATTGTATATTATAAGTACAATACTTATGTACTTGTTTTCATTTTTTTTTCTTACCCTTTTTTTCATAAACAATTGAAATAGTAGCATACTACTCTGTTGTATAAGTACTGTACAGTACATGTCTAAAAACGTGCCCTTAATCAACCGAAAAAAAAATCTACAAACAAATACTGGCAGTAGTACTTCTCTAACATGTGTTTTTGTTTTTGTTTCTTTGATTTCAGTTTTAGTTTCCAAATAGAGGTCAAAGTTTTGTGATTCTAACGAAATTCGAATATACGACAGCTACAACAATTCTTAAGGCATAATAAACATGCATACGTAGTAGAATATGTACCTCTAAACTGACGTCAATTTGAGCTCGTTTATATCATATATACTTGGAAATAGTTTTTTTTTTTACCTTTATTATTTTATTCTTATATACGCATTTATATTTTATTTATATTTTAACACAAAATTTCTTAAGGATCACTTACTACTCTCTCTTACTTATTTATTTACCCCTTAAGGTGTTGTTATCTCAAGATTTTCAAAGAAAATAATATTTTTTAATATAAACTATGTTGTTGTGTTAGGTTCTAAATCATTTTGGCATTGAAGAAATACCTTTATTATACTTAAAAATGAATCATTGTACATATATTAGTTAATAATACATACATACATACATGCAATGTATAATATTCCTTAAGGTCTTTCTTTCTTTTATACAATACATAATAGAAATATTTCCTAAAAAGTTTTTTTTGCATAAACAAATACAATTTTACAAATATTTGATAAGTATTTTAAATTGTTCAAATAAAAAAAAATAAAAATAAAAAAATTCACTTGGCAGCGGTGGGATTCGAACCCACGCCTCCGAGGAGACTGGTGCCTTAAACCAGCGCCTTAGACCGCTCGGCCACGCTACCTTAAGTTAGTACTAGCGTAATATCTTGGCCCGTCATTTTATGTGTGTAAAGTTCTATTCTATTTTTAGAACATTAACAGAATCATGTTATTTAAATAACAGTGTTTGGTACAGTGGTTAACATCTAAAGAGAATAAAAGATTGTGTTGTTTTTTTGTAATTATTCTCAAAATATTTTTTGAAATCAAAAAATGTCATTGATTAACCTATAACAGCAACTTGTTATAGAACCTCCTAAGCACTTCTATCCGCTACTTATATTTTATAATGCCAAGTATTTTTGTATGGTCTTCAACAGAGGTCGCTATCTTTTTTACCAGCTTTTGCAGTAGTATTTATCATCTAATAAAGCCTTCTGGCTGCAGCGGTCGTTACTAAAGCTAAAATATTCTAATTAGTATAGCTCACAGTTTGTCTGTTCCAACAGATCGGTTTCTCGTACGATCTTTCTCTGATCGCAACTAATTCTGGTTCTTTCATTTTCGCAATTTGTGTACTCCTATAAAGGCGTTTAAGCTTTGTCTTACTGGCATTAAACAGTATCCTAAAGTGAGTCAGGGATTAAAGGAGACATTATGGGAAAATCGCGTAAAGATTGAGGACGCCCTTGAGATCGCAGCTGATATCTGAAATAGTAATATGGCAACAAGGAACGCAACTGGAGTTAAATTTTATCTAAATTATGAGGGCTAGGATATATTCTTTCGAAATTTTCAATAATTCTTTGACTGGATCATCCCAGCGGTGAAACTTTGGTACTCATTTTTAACCTCTGAAATTATTTATTTACTTTTTGACACCCACAAGAGAAAAGCGAAATTTTTTAATAAATTTCTTCATATATCCTGAACGTATCCAATTAATATTTAAAAGCTAAAGCTCACATATTCAAAACCAAAGCCTATCTAACAGAAATCATTACCCGACCATTGAAAGAATTACCAGCTTTCTCAGTAATATCGTTCTTGATAGACTTTAAGACTAAATTTTCTATTATGGCGCTACGAATTCGTCTTCATTTTATTGTTATAATTGTGATCTAAAATTCCTGATTTATGTTCCAACAACTCTATGCGCTGTATCTACCAATTAAAAATCATGCAATTGTTTGATTGATTTGACATTTCCATGTCCTTTTTGTGTCGATTTTTGATGCTTTTGATGAATAAATGATTGTCTCATTAGCTAAGTGGCAATTATTCGATTTGTAATCTCTTTTATTATCCCCTTTTTATGCCTCTCCCCATAGTATATTGCCAAAGGTCAGTCGGTACAATTGGCAAAAAATTAATTAAATGCAGACTTTTATTTCTACCTTTTTTGCCAAACACATTAGGGCAAATGCTTGTTTCTTTCATTCTCATTGTAAAAGGATAATAACCTGGAAAAACGAAATAATAAAAATAAGTCAACACGACATCATGTCCTTAATATATTCTCGTTATGTGCAAAACATATACACTCGCAATACAGTCATAATACAAAGAAAAACAAAACCTTCTAAACAAACAGCATTAACCTAAATACAAACACACAGACACACACACACACACACTGTGCCATAGACACATAAGGACATTTGAAAGGACATACTGTGCCACCGGTTATGGCAAACATTTGTTACAAAGTCGTAAATGTGCTAGAAATTTTCTTTATATTTACGTAAGTATATATGTGTGTCCATGTGAGAAAGAGAGAGAGAGAGACAGAGTGTTTATAAGAGAACTTTAAATAAAAGTTAATATCCTGTATAACAATGTATCGTGAAAGTGAAGTGAAGTGAAATTTTTAACATTTCGTATAAATAACCTCAAAAAATATGATGTAATCTTTTGCATTTACTCTTTCAACAATATTTCACTCAAGTTTTCTTCTCTACTTTTTTTTTTGTTTACTTTTAATAGTTGATAGAAAATAAAATGAAATTCATTAAATACTTAAGGTTAAAAAATCAATACGCATTCTTTTTTGAAACTAGAAATTCATGAAACTTGTTGAGAAATGAAAAAGAAAAAAAATTATGACCCAGAAAAAAAAGCTGAATACCAAAGTATGTACGTACGTAGATTGATAGTCGAGATCATTGGGCAATTACGTATAATTGCGATTTCCGTTTAACGCACCATAAATACTTAAAAAAATAAATAAATAAATAAATTGGTTACGACTGACTGCAAATTATATTACAATTGACCACACCACAAAAGAAGATACTAACTGTAGAATAATAATAAAAAAAAAATTATCTGCTATAACAAGATACAAAGATAAATGATTGCTTTAAACCTCATAAATATTATAAGCATAGCACTTAAGATCTCTACACTAAGAGAAACTATTGTATTGTGTTGGACAAAAGAGAAAGAATGAGTTCTGCACCACACATAAAATAAAATATCAGATTAAAATAAAGGCCATATTTCATACTTTTTCTTCGTTAAAGGCGAAAAATCAAGTCAGGTTTTGTGAATAGCGTTTTATACTGCCAATACTATAGCAGTTACTAGCACTCTTGTCCAACAGCAAGACATTCTGACCAGAAAAATCTATTGGTCCAACTTTATACATAATACTGATGAGTGACGGCTGCAACATATCGTGCCCTAGTTTACTAGATTTACAATCCCACTCAGTTGTCCCCCAAATAGAAAAGGATAGGCCATGTTTCCAATTCTCCGAATGATATTGAGTAAATCTTTTATAGAAACAGATTTAACTTGCCTCCCATGATCCAATTTATATCGATTGGAAACTTACAATATGGACCTAGTCAGTGCAATACAATTGCAATATGCTTTTTACTTTCATTATCCTCTAGCCAGAGCCGTAAACCATAAATCATAGGGATAATCTCATGTAATAGTCCTGATAGAAAACCTGATAGCAATGAATATTATTGGATCCAGTATGATAATGGTAATTGATAAAGAAAAGATGGCGAATTAAGATGAGTCGGCTCAAGTTTTTAAGTCGAACTAATACTGACAGCGGCCAGCTTTAATTGATAAGAGAGGAAATGTGTTCGATTAGAAAAATCAAACCACAAACATTGCCAGTGCTTTACCCAATTCTTCAAGAGCCTGAAGCTGAAGTTTCTTATAAAATCGTCTTAGGGTTTCCCCTTGATACCAAGTTATTACCAACTGTTGTAGACCATGGCGAAATATTTCTAGAATAGAAACTTGTGAAAATCGATTGTCTTAGTTCTTTTTAATAACTTACATGAGTTACCCTCAAGATGTTTATGTTTATTGGTTCCATATGGGTACAATAGCCATTCTAGGGAAGATTTTATTACTTTTTTTTTGTATAGTTTTAGGTGACCTAATACTTTTTCTCAGTGTATAATTTTTTTTGCCTTAACTATCTAGTATCCTTCCTGTTATTTTTTTCATTATGTAGGAAATAAATTAATGCTTCTGTATATTTCGTCATGTGTAAACATTATATTATTAAGTTTGTTTTTTTTTTTTATTTAAAAAAATTGTAAATGCGACAACAGTGCCATCGTAGACGGCGTATAAATTATTTTCTCATATACAACTCGACTACACCCATATAAAGAGCCATCAGTGCACGACCATCATCGTCGTCATTGTCATCATCATCAACGCCACCACCATCACCACCACTGCCACCATTTTGTTTGTGTATTTAATACAATGTATGTACGTAGGTATGTATGTATGCATAATATAATATCATTATATTATTACATCAAATGACCAAAAAAGAAAATAAAAAAAATTATTTCTGTTTTCAAATCATTTATAAAAGTACAAATTATATACTTTTACATACATACGTACGTATATGAATATATATTGTCTGGCATAAAAGTGCTGGGTGGGCAATACTTACGGTATTCTGTTATAAAGTGAATGAGGAAAAAAATGTCAACGCTAGAGATGTGAAGTGGTGTGATGTTAGGGGCTATTATGTGGCGAGGTGTATGTTGTTTGTTATGTAAACAAAAGAAATATTATTCCACCATTATTGTTTTGGTCTCGTAATTGTACAAGACATACAATAATGATGGAGACCTAAAAAAACAAAAGAAAAACATTTATTTGTAGGTGCTGCTGTTAGTTTTGCTATTAAATTACGTCTACGTATCAAATATCAAAATTTAATTAATAACAATAAGTCTTTGACGTATTTCAAAGCTTATCTTTAACGTCACTGTGTTATGGCAAAGAATTAAAATTTTCCATATTAAATTTCCACAAATATTTTTACACCGTTTTTATGAAGTGAAATGATGGTAACTCAACTTCAATGTGTTCCTAAAATAACGCCTTTATTGTGGACTAAATGAAAGGAAGTTCAAAAAGCTAAGGTATAACCTTGAAATCTTTATTTCCAGAAATTAAAAAAAAATCGCGTACACCTTTTGATCTCTCCCCGACGGGGAATTGAACCCCGGTCTCCCGCGTGACAGGCGGGGATACTAACCACTATACTATCGAGGATGTTGGTTCAGAGTATTTTTATTTTACATTTTATCAAAACATCAATAGCTTTCAAAAATCTAAGAATTTTCCTTTGGATGAAATAGCTATTCCACAATATCCTCTGCGATAATATTGTTTTCGTTACCAGTGAGTGGGAAATAAGCTTCTTTGCTTAAGAAAATTTTGTTTAAAAAATCCACTGCTTAGCTGTTATTGCCGGGCCTTGGAAACTTGATAATAAACATTGTGGTGCACTCAGAAAAGATCGACTAAAGTTGTTTAGTGAGAAGTCCATAGCTTCATAATGAAGTTGATAGAATGGCTGAGCAATGATATTAATATAGACAATAGACACAATAGCATGACAACAGAAATTTCTCTTGAACTTATGTAAGATGTATTATCCTAACCAAGCTAACTACAATCCTGATTATGCTGATACCAATTCAGTTAAATATTAAACCTTTCGTGGTATAGACACTGTGGTGGGTGACTTTTTTGTATCGTAACCCATCCTATCCATTCAGAGAAGTGAATTTAATTGTGTTCTTAGATTTTGGATTCGTTATACTTTATGAAAGTGGCATTTCTGCCTAAATTACCTAGACGTTAAAATCAAAATAAGTTTCATTCGAGAGCAGAATATTCATAATCATTGATGCTTCCGATTGATCGAGTCTTGAGCTATTTTATATATCCATTAAAATCCAAACAAACTTCATCCGAGAGCAGGATCGATCTAGGCTTGAGCTGGAATCCAAACGGTTTCTAAAGTGTCTTTTATTGGGCCGTTACATAAAAACATTGTTGCAGTGGGCATCCACATCTTGGGGGCTATAACTCAGCACCCTAACTCAGTAAACTATCTTCTCAGAATGTAGTGCGAGGTTTTAGCCTGTGTTTTATTGCATGAAGCATATTCGCCAACGATATGATGGTTGGTAAATAATTGTAGTCACCGTGTCTACAACACAATATATCTTGGATTTTGCAACCAAATGAGAGCTTGGGCTAAACCTGCGTTTTGTACATTTGCATTTAAGAACACCCTGTATAAGTCCATAAAATATTTCTGAATTTATGTACATTACATTCAATAATTATACTGAAAATTTGTATTACAAAGTTGCAAAAATATTTGTAAATTTTTAATTTTATTACTTCAGATCCAACCGGTTTTTTTATTTTACTTTACAATGGCAATTTATTATAAAGCTTTGCGGTTTGAAATCATGTAATAATTCTCATTTATGCTTAAAATAACAACTCAGTCCATAAATTTCCAAGAAAAGTGGTTTGTTTTTAATTAAATTAAACAAAGCAAATGCGGTATTAAAAATTCCCTGGTGTTTTGGCCAATAACTAGATTGAATATGACTGAAGTTTACACGCTTTATTGAATACCAAAGGCTAAGTCAGGTTTAGTTTTTTTTTTGCTGCGTACTATTTTTCTTTTGTCATGGATATTTGCAAGAAAAAAAAATGAAAAACTTAATTATGCCAGTCAGATATTATGTTGGGTTTTATTTTCATTATTTTTTTTTTTTTTTTGTTATCATATTCGCAAATTGTGTACATATGTATGTATATGGCAATAACAATAATAAAAAATATGGTACCTGTGTTATGTGAAAATATTTCAAAAAAAATTCCAAACAACATTTTGTTGCCGACTTTTTTTTAATATTTCATCAGCCCATATCTACAATTTATAGGCCTTTTTACTTTTTTTAATGTTATTGTTATTGTAGTTTTTTTTGTCTTTTATTTCTTGATGAATCGCAGATTTTATCTGCTTTTTTTAAATTTTTTTCATATTTTTTTGGTTAAAAAAATGTACAGAAAGACTATTTATTGTAGCCTGAGAAAAGTAAATATTTGTTGAAGATAAATTTTTAAAACGCATGTGAAAAAAGACACATTTTGCAAGATATTTATGCTTCAAGCAAAACACAAACATTTTTTTTGAGTCTTTTTAAAGGGATATTTATGCCTTCTTTTAAACAATTTAAAGCAACAGGAAGGAACAGAGCAGGTAGTTTTAGAAGAAAATAAAAACAGGTTCGTACAGGAAACATAAACAACATGAAATCAACAATCAAGATTGAGCCAATTTTTTTTTCAATTGCAGCGTTTCTTTTTTTGTTTTATTTTATTCGAAAAGAAGTTTCTTTTTCTTTTTATTATAATATCTCTTTGCACATCTAAATTTTTTATCTTCAAATTATAGGAATTTCTTTGCCTAGAAAATAATTGTTTTTGTTGCAAGTTCACTAGCATTTAACCTTTTAAAAAGTTTCTTTTTTTTATTATTTTTGTTTTTAATTTAAATATTTTCTTTTTCTTTTTTAACTAAATTTGCAGTTTTTATTTAATATGTGGCTTTAAAATAGCGTGACATACAGAAAATTTGACAGTTTTCATTACATAACCTCAATAGAATTCGATAAGAAACATAACTGCAGTATTGGAATGAACCCATTTAGTTCCTGTTTAATAACTTGTTGCCCTGGATTTATTTTTTTATCTTCCATTTAGGCAAAAAAAAAAAAAAACTACGGCAATGGATTTTTACAAGCTTCTATTGGTGTTTAGCGGTACTCTGTCGCAGACTTCTCTCTGTGCTCTCCTCTACCCTATTGCTGGTCCTCAGACCTGATCAAAATTGAATACCAAATTGGATCGTACAGATAGATGGGTTGAGGAAAAAGATTGCTTTGCCTGTTTTATTTGCCAATGTCCGCAAACTTCTCGCAGTTGGTTCATCCTTTCTCGATAGTATAACGTAGCTATCGTTGCTTTATACTATGGGCTCGATTCTATAGGCTTTCAAGCTGATTTTAAGCTTGGTTCTGATGCTGATTACCAAAAAAAAAAATCTACAAATTTTGTTAACAATCGCTATTAACATCATATACAGATTTGAACATAATTACTGTCCCATTAAGAAACTTCAAATCAATCATATTGTGTGGAACAAGGCCCTGAGCACTCCACCACCTGACCCCTAGGCTGTACAGGTTTTTGGTAACATGTACGTGCTTAAAAAAATTTTTTTAAAATCTATGTCGGTAGACAGGCTAACAAATTTATGAGAGAAGAACATTAAAAAAGATTAAGAAAATAGTGCTGGAACTAGAATGGAGCCCATTTGCCATTCTTTCTATTTTTCCAAAACCGTTTAACTATTTTCTTGTCACTCTGTAAATGCATTTTTTTAGCATTTATGGCCAAATCATTATGGTATTCAAACAAAATACAAAAACAAACAAATAAAAAAACAAGAATATTTGAATACCAAACACAGCGAATAACGAAATGCATCCATCCATTCATTGTTTAAGATATGGATTTTGAAATGTTTGGGTGTATGTGTGTGAGTATATGCCTTTGAAGTATAGACAGACATGTGGTACGGAAAAAGTCACGCTTGGGTTAACAATTTGTGTTATAGCCAGTCAGCTAAATACAGCCAGTCAAACGCAATATTGTATTAAAACGTTATCATGTCGAGGCAGGGGGCTAGAATAGGGAATAAGTGTATATGATTATAAACCAACATAAACAGGTTCTTAAGATTTTTATTGAAGACAAAAAACTAAAACCAAAACAAAACAAAGTGGAATATACATACATACCTACACACACACACATTCATACATACATATATATACTGTAGACATATATGATTACATACTCTTGGCCATAGTAAACCGTAAAAGAAGTTCAACAAAGGTGCGCCACAAGTAAAGTTAGACCTCATTTTAGGACAGCGAAAGAAACAATTTCATCATCAACATCATCATGATCATCAGTGTGCTTGCCATCGTCGTCATCGTTATACAAAAGCTGCTTTTATTTCCAGTTGAATTTTCTTTCTTTTCTTTGTATCGATTAATGGGCAATTTTTTTGGTTGAAAAAAATTTTTTTCCCCAATTTCTTTTTTTTTTTCTAAAGTTTATGGCCAATAACAATTGCCTGTACTGTGCATCTACTATACTATATAAGGCTTATAATAGACTTTGTTTCCCTGTTTAAATTGCATGTTTTTTCTCTTTATTTAATTGGCCTAACATGACCATTTTTGACCAAAAAAAAGCCAGCCTTAAAAGTTTATTTTTTTCATTTTAAACAATTTATTTTTATGTTATGCCGTTTATGGTAAAGTAAAGTATACCTACCTCCCTCCCTCCCTCCAAAACCCCTTTCTTTCCTTTGTGCTTTGAAGTAAACCTTTCTTTCTCTTTCTCTTTTTTTTCTATAAAATACTTGACTCTTCAAGTTATTTCGTAAAAATAAAAAACGAATTCATTTGGTAAAAAAAATGTATTGCGTCGTTCAGTTTACTCGTGTTTTTTTTTTATTTAAAATTTCAAAAACCAGTCTTCTTTACATCTGAAGAAATTTTATGTATGATTTATTTATTTTTCTTTTTTATTTTTTTTTATTCTCTTTTTCTATCTATTCTGGAAATTCTATTATTCTGTTTTGAATAATGTCTGGCCTTTACAATTTCTTCTTTTTAATATTTCTTTTCATTTCCCTCAAAGATATTGCTTTTGATTTACAAAAAAAAACTGGAACAATTATGTTTTGCTGTAATAAATGATCTTTAGTACTCAAAGACTTATAAAGACTTGAAGTTTTTTTTATAAAAAGTACCAAAAAAAGGATGATTCATTTTAGCGTCTGAAAAAAGTCCAAAATTGTGGCAAATTTCTAAAGATTTGTCAAGCATTAATAGTCGAAAGCATTCTTTTATTCTCATGGTATAGGTTTTCAAAATATTTTATAGAAAAAGTACCAAAAAAAAGGGATAAGATTTTGTACCTTTTAATATATGTATACAATTTCAAAAATAAGCCAAAGATCTGTTTAAACTGATTCATTCTATTATTTTTGAAACAGTAAGGCGAGAGATTTTTTCAAAAAAGTACCAAAGAAGGGAATAAAAGTGCTGCAAATCTCTCTTTACAACTGTCTTAACGTAGTCGAAATTTGGCAAATTTTTAATAGATTAAAGACATTGCGAAATTTGTTTCTTAACATCTTATCTATTGCCATGGAGAGTGTAAAGAGCGCGAGCATAGCTCTTTACACCTCCCAAAGTATCATGCAGGGCAGAATGTACATGGGAAATTTATTAAAAATTTTATGAAATCAATTTCATATAACTTAGATAGATATGTAGTCTGAAGGGAAGGTGATCATAGTTCAAGGTTACAGTCCTCAGCCATTAAGGCAGTTTGTTGTGTGCTCAGTATTATGAGGAATTAACTATGCTTTCTATAGAAAGTTTGTACAAAATATTCTTACCTTCTTTCAAGCCAATTGTCTGAGATTGGTTATGTTTGGTACAGTTTCATTCATTGCTTCGATGTCTTTACTACATGTCCTGCATGCGTTATTATCTAACACACCTAGATGTTTTAGATGTACGTATAAGGCGGACTGCCCCATAAAGACGCTCGTTACTGTACTCAAGACGCCTTTATCCAGTCTTTATTCAGATTGCATAACATTTAACAGATTTTTTCGTTCGACGGCGATAAGATGGCCTTTGATTGTTACATACCTCTTCAAATATAAGAAGCTTAATTGTTATTGCAAAATTTCTCTTGCAGAGGGAGTTGAAATACCAATTCAGATCCAATTACTGATTTGATTCCTTATGAAATATGCTTTTACAATGCCGATGCCTATTGTTGTTATCGTATTTTAAATTTATCGCCAACAATCTTCCCACTTGATTTCATTCATTTAAATTCATTTATTTTTCTCTCTTACATTTCAATGTCATTAATTTTGAAGTGTTTTTGCATAAATTGAAACAAAACAAACAATACCACCACCACCACCACCACCACGTCTTGTTGTCTATAATTTCATTATTATTCATATTTTACTCTCCCCCACCACCACCTTCCCCTTTTTATTTTATATTGTTTTACAGTCAATAAGTTGTTTGTTTTTTCCTCGCATTTTATTTTTATTAATAATTTTGTATGTGAAAAAAAAGGTATTTAATTATTTTACAATATCAACAGCAAACCGCTGTTTATAAAACTCACTCAGTCTGTCTAAATATTTTGAAAACAATAATGAATGGATGAAGTTTTTTTCTCTCTCTCTCTCGAATATTATTTCAATGTGGTTGGTATTTCCAGCAATTATTATTATGGGAAAATATGAAAAAAAAACGGCAATAATTATTTATAAATTTAAATAGAAATATGTTCGAATATATGTATGTATGTATGTATGTAAATGCAATTCGACATAATGTTGTAAATAATTAATAGATTTTTTTTTATTAAAAAATTTATAAAAATGATTTTAAAAAATTTATGAATGTTTTTATAATTAAAATTCATTGAATTGTATAACCCACGCCATAAATATTATGTTGTTGTATCTTGCTCGTACATATCATTATCTGATTCAGCTGATAAGAAGTCTTTGTATGTGCTTCAGTTGGCCTATTCTAAATGATGGCTCATTCTATCCAAAGACCGAAATAGAAACAGGGTTCCATAAGTTATTTTGCGGTTTCAAAATTATGATTTCTATGGAATTATTTCATTACAATGCTTGATTGGAAATTGTCATTGGAATGACAGCCTCTAAACTAAATGCTAAAGCATTCGATCGCTTTAAGATAGTCTTCGAAATGGATAACCTGTTATGTCATAGAATGTGGGGACTTCGATTCCTCAAGTTGGCGGGTGATATGCTTACTTTTCCACATTTTTTCTTCAAAATTAATATCAGAAATATGAGCATAACCTGATCTAACAATTGATATAAGAAATACCAATGATTACTGTGGAATGTTACCGGTATAACTAAAACTATGGCCATTATTTACACAATTTTGTCTAACACTATATAGGCGCCTTACGTTTATTAGATTCTTAAGTATAAAGGCTGTAAGAGTGATTTTCTTTACTGCTTAAGTCAAATTCAGTTTTTTTTTATTGCTAAAAGTGTCTATTTTCTATTTACAATAAAATCTTATTAAATATTATTAAATCTAGAGACCTCTGTATAAGGATATTTGTTTATAATAATATGTTGTTAATTGTTTGTTTAACAGCTTTATTGATAAAACATTTGTAAACATTCTTTTTATCATCACTGTTATGAGATTTGTGAATGTATTAGGAAAAATTCTTTGCTCAACAAATGTCAATATTTACTCTTACAGTATTAATTCTATTTCTCTCTATTTCTCTTTATGTTAACTAACATTACGTTAACAGTGTGTGTGCGTGCGTATGTTTGTTTCAACATCATTAGCGATGTTTTGTAGACTATCGCAATGGTCGTGCGCACTAAATGGTTGTATAAAATTAAGAAAAACACGGGTTCGAATCTCCGTTCAGCTAAAAAGTTTTGTGTAACACAACTCTTAACACTCACACGCGCATACCTGGTCAAGTCGGTTTGTGTATGTGCGTGTGCCGCCCTGTGCCCCTATGCTTGATTATGGGAAATAGCTATATAAGGCAATTTCCATTTACGCTTGGGGCTATAAAGAAAGTCTTTGAATCACTCCACAGGGTTTACTGCGTTTATCCAAGCGGTATGGTCCTACTAACCAAGAAGAAACAGTTTTTCTCTTATTTTAGTAACATCAGCAATATCAGTATGAGTAATAAAGTAGAAATAATACGTATACATAGGTGTAGTATAAAATTAAAGAGGGGTTGATTTACTCAGCTTATGTATAAGTGTTCCATGGTCCAATTATATGATCAGTATAGGTCCGAATTAAAAGTTTGATTGTAAGGGTGAGATTTGTTCATAATAGTGAAGTATTTGACAAAGCCGCAAAACACATTCTGTCAATACAGGTTTACCACCATATGTACATTTGGATCAACTTACCGTTATTTTTATATTGAAAATTGATATCCAGATTGTCGAAGATTGTTGGAGAAAAGACTGTCACATTAATTGTTCTTTTTTAATTTGTCAGTTATTTTTTTTTTTTTTTTGGATTTCTGACTTGTGCCAATGGCAAAAATTGCAAAAGAAGAAAAACTTGCCTACGATTTTGTCATAAATAGACTATACATCCCTAGGGATCAAATGGTCATAACATATTCATTCCACATGATTCATTCCAAAGCCAATTGCTCAATAAGACTGGCCTTCACCAAGCATGGGATGGTCTTCTAAGTTTTCAAATTTCCTGTGGCTTACATTCTACAACTATTGGGATTAATCTATCTCTATTTACTTAGCATTATTTCCTTCACAATAGGGAATGGGTTCGTGATCTATGTCAGTTATTTTTTCGCCATTAATTGAAGTGACAAATTTTTTTGAGAAATTTTATTTTTACTAACTGAGACTTACTCTCTCTCGTCTACTCGCAATTGGAAACATATAAAGAAAGACAAACGTAATCACTTTAGCCTTTAATAAATAATAAAACTCGTTTATAATTATTTTATATTGTCTTTTTTTTCGTTATTCACATTTATTTCCACATGTAGTACTTCTGCTGCATAATATTGTTTTTGGTATACTTTACACAAAATTATTGTAAAACTTTTGAAAATTTCTTTTACAAGTGAAAGTATAATTGGGCCGAAAAAATCATGAAACAAGAAATAAAAACTTGTTAAATTTGTTGTACAGAAAAGTTACAAACATGTGAAAAAATTGCACTGGTTGTCTTTTATGTAAAACAAATGTAAAAAAAAAGAAATTATAATAATAATAATAATAATAAGGATCAAGTGCAAAGCAATTAATATTATATATGATATATAATACAATACTTAGGCTTTAAATTTAAAAGTATGCATATATATGTTTAAAAAAAAAGAACATTAATTGCTATATACAAAAAAGGCATAGAACTAAAATTTAAATTTAAATCATTAAAAAAAGACGTAATAATTGTAATAAAAAAAAAGAAAACTTAAAAACAATTTTAAGATTTCTGTTTATACTTTTTAAATAATTAAAACAAATTAGAACATAAATACATAAACATGTATGTTATTTACTTCAAGACAAAGCGGCAGTTTATAGAGTATTTTTTTTTTTTTAATTTAACAGTGATTGTTAGTTGAAAGTAATGGAAAGAAAAATGAATCGAAAAGAAAGTTCTTTAATTATATGGTTAAGGAATTAAGAAAAACCACAAAAAAAAACTTTGTTTTATGAGAAAAATAATGTTTAGAAAATCTAATGTTTTAGTAAACTAAACTAATTATAATGCTAAGGCATGGCATGAGTATGTAGGTATACTGACTTGTAATGACTTCAGTTTGTGTTTCAAATTTTGTGTTACTGGTTAGTAATTTGTAGATACGATTTTCTTTTTTCATTTATTGGTTTGTTTGTTTATAACATTTACATTAACAATATGTGTTTTTAACAACAATATGTTCACATTTATTATGGTTATGCTTTCCATCATTTCATCTCATCGTTCAATAATAAAATCTTATTAACTATTTCAAATAGATTAGGTTTAGTAAGTATTTGTATATTTAAGCCTTCTTTTTAAGTTCTAATTTGACTTAGAGAGATTTTGTTCAACTAGTAGTAGAGTTATTAAACAAATTCATAGCCAATACCAAATTGAAAACCATTTTCAACTTTATCGCCCGCATATTTACGTATTGGTATACAGTAATTTAATTCTATGCGCGCACGTTCCGCCAATTTAAATGCCAAACCAATGCCAGCTGCACTGCGCATATTTTCTGTATTTGAAAGTTAAAAAAGGAATAAAAAATTTCGTTAAACTTTATAGTTTATTACTATTGTTTAAATACCTGTTGAGAATGTATTGAAATTTCCCAAATTATAAAACAAATGTGTACGGAAATTATCCGCTAGGCCCTTAAACACTTTACTGAATGGCAGTGGTGCCCATAAATGAAAACCAGTTGACCAATATGTCTACAATTATCAATATATAAATGTTAAATTTACATCCTTAATTAAAAATAAATTTGAATTACCTGTGCTCCAATGGGTGTACCTTCGACTAGAGGACCAGCTCCACCAAATTTAAAACCTCTTAAGGTTAATGGACCACCGCAATAAAATAGATTATTTATAGGCAATGTGGTAGTTTTTTTCGTTTCTTTTATAATGCCCACACGTCCACAGACTTGAGCCACTAAGCCTGCAAATAATGGCATGCTTATTTCGGCATGTGTTGTATTACTCATGTAGGCTATATTGCCGCCCAAACCACAATATTCATTAATGGACTTGAGCATAAGGCCTTGAGTGGGAAAAACAGGATTATCACGTTGATCAAAAATCACCGAATAACGTACTAATGAAGCTAATTTCGGGCCACAATGTTCTCGTATAGCCATAGGCACAACACGACCCAATAATGAAATTTCTCTTACCGAAGCCTCATACTGTATGGAGTGTGTCAACTGTAAACATAATAAAGCCGTGTTATAAAATATTATATTGAAATGGAAATTTATATTACCTCTAAAGGTTTTAATGTATTCACTGCAAATTCAGCCAAGCAACCTAAACTAGTGTTTTGAAAATGACTAACATCCATACGATCCAAATGGCGAAAGATTGAAAAGGATACTCTAATAACAGAAAGAAAAATATTGTTAATATTGCTTATAAAAACTGCGAAAAGTATATCTAGCAAAATTATAAACATTTTTGAACGTTATAATCATTTGACTGAAGACTAGATTGGAAAGCCATTCAGAAAATTAAAAAGATCTCGTGTTGAAATAAAGTCGAATTGTTAAAGACTCTATCATCCATACTCACTCTGGTCTATTCTCCATAAAACGAGTATGAAAATATGATTTCCAAAATTTTAATTGTACATCGTTCGCTCGTTTACTGCTATAGGAACCTTGTAATGAAATGCTTTCACCACGTCCAAATAAATTGGGCACTGTCAATTCTGTGCGCAATGAACCTTCGTTTTGGCCAACTTCAGTGCCAACAGAGCCCACAATTCGTGACATTTCATGGCCTTTAAACGTCACCTCATAACCATTGGGAGAGGCACTTTCACCGCGGCTGATATCAATATGTACGCTAACATCTTTAAAAATTCCCAATTCGTGTAAATATGATTTAGCACTGGAAATAGGCACAAACACAAATTTTATAAACAAGTTTCAAAAGAAAATTTAAATACGTATGTATACTTACTGCATGGACTCAATCATAAGTTCTTGAAAGTTTTTAGCTTTAAAAAGATTCTCGGCAGCTTTCATAACATAATCGTTGTGTGTTCGCAGCAAACCGCTAACGTTTACTCGATCAACTCGGGCCTTGTGTAATAAAAAAAAAGTTTTTTTAATTCTTATAAACACTAGGAGTATATTACAAATATGACTACATACTGTGACTTTTGATAAATCAAATGCTGGCTCCCGAGATTTTGTTGATTTTCCAACCGCCATATTTGTTGTGTTTTTCTTACAATATTTTTTTTATTATTAACTTTTAATGTGTCATAAATTGTTACAATTTAGCCTGTTTACTGTCTCTGAAAGTAGAAAAAAATATAATTTTTTTTATAATTTTCCTTTCTTTTCAGATCGAATTAGAGAATCTCAATACAGCAACGGATGAGATTAATAAACTAGAAATAGAATTAGAGGTACTTGTATTTGCAAAATTTGAAAGAAACACAGAAAGTAAAAAATTGATAATAATTTTAGGAAGCAAACTCAACATTTCGTATATTAATGAATGAATCCACCAGACGCTTAAAATTGTCCTCCAAAAAACTCGGCAGTTGCATCGACAAAGCCAGGCCATACTATGAAGCATTGGAAAAAGCCAGAGAAGCACAAATTGAATGTCAAAAGGCCGCTGTTAAATTTCAACGGGCAAATGGTAACTATTTATACCTTGTTTTTTATAAAAAAAAAATTAAATTTATTTAATATTTATCTCCTCCTTTCGTTTCCAGAAATCCATGCTGCTGCAAAAGAGACTGTGGCTTTGGCCGAGCAACGTTTTATGTCAAATTCCCACGAATGGCAATTTGATAATGCCTGGCAAGAGATGCTAAATCATGCTACGCAAAAAGTTATGGATGCGGAAAAGCAGAAAGCCGACTGTCATGCTGAGCATCAACGTCGCACGCGTATATTTCATGCAGCCGAACAAAAAGTACAACAACTTGAAGAACGTTTTCGTCGCAGTATTACAAAATCCCGGCCCTATTTCGAAGAGAAACAGATATGTCAAGATCAACTGCAAACACAAAAAAGTCGCATAGAAGAGCTACAGCAACAAGTACAAGCTGCTAAAAATACATATGCCACTGCTCTGCGAAATCTAGAGCGTATAAGCGATGACATTCATCGCCAAAGAGGTGATTATCCCCAGCTATTAAGTACACCACCACCAGGGCCGAGAGAACCGGGAGTAGGTGCCGAACTTAACTCACCCACTAGCACAACAATGCCATCCTTGCCCGACTATCACATGGAATTGGATAAGTGTGATTATCCATCTATAGCTGGCAGTCAAATGTCGCTTAGTGGCCAATCGGAAAAATCTTCTGAAACAGCCTGTTCAAACAAAAATCTATCACAAACGCATACAAAAAACCTCAATAAAAGTGCTGCACCATTAGCCATCCTAGCCACATCGGAAGATTCTGAAATTGATGAAGAAGATGATGTCGTTATAAAGCAACACTGTGCCACTACTAGCAACGCTGATGGGGAAGATTATGCCGATGAAGTCCCCGATGACTATAACGATTCCAATGAGCTTAATTCCGGCATAGTCGATGAAAAAGATCTCGAAGCTTTAAGACAACATGTCAAATTTTTAGCTGTAAGACCCATAGAAGGAGGCGATGGTCAACAAGAACAAAATGATGTTTGGGAGCACGAGCTAAATGCTACCGTTGACAAACTCGACCACTTAATGTTACTTAAGGAATGCGCCAAACAACAGCAAGAGCAACAACATCAACAAAACTATGTTACTAATATAAAAAATTATACAGCGCGTCCCGATTCGTTAGGAGCTGAAGCTTGTCCAAAAAATCCTGTTATAAAAATTACTCAAGATACAGCTGATGTTAATAGCCTGCCCAGTACACCAGCGCATGGAGTGCAGCCCTTGAAAAAATTACAAAAGCTTGAGCCTTTGCCTCTAGTAAATGTCTCTATGAGAGAACTACCCTTACTCGCACGTCTTTCAACTGAAATACTCGATATTAACAGTGGTTACAGCAGCAAACAACGTAGGCGTTCACTTGATTAAATTCTAATTTTGTAAATTCACAAATTAATTATAGTTCAGCATTAAGAAAATTTAAAAATATAATAATAAATTCAATAATAGTTATAATTTTTAAACAAATTATTATCCTTCTTCAATTAAAAGTTTAAAATACACATATTTTTTTAATTTTAAAGAACACAAACAGCATTAACGATCAATATGAATGAATACAAAATAAAATTAATAATAATACTAATTATAATAGTAATGTATTTCAGTAATAATTTTCTTTTTTTTTTTAATACTAATTTCACTTTTTTTATTAACGAAAAATAACTTATAATTACAATTAAATAATAATGATAATGTGATAATTTATTAAAACTACAGAACTAGATTTAGATTTTAAAGAAAAACAATAAAATCGTTTCATTTTGCAGCTTTTATGCTTTAAGTTACATAAAACAATAGAGGCAAATTTCATAAGACCCGACTTAAATAAAATAAACAATTGTGTTTTAAAATACTAAAATATTCAAATAAAATATCAATTAGTTACAAAAATTAATAAGCATTGTTTAAAACAATTCGATGAATTCAAATTTAAAAAAAAAAAAAAACAAAAATTCATGAAGTGTGCATTGCAATCTGTATTACTAAGTTTTAAAAGAAAAGTTGTAAAATACTAAGGAACTAAATAAATTAAGAATTAAATTAAAAACGAAACTTGTTTAATAACTTTTCTTTTTTAGAAATAATAATAGCTTCCATTAAAGATGGATAGGAAGATTATTTAAGAAACTAATTTACATATTGTACAACAATAGGATCAGAATCTTGCTGAAGTGCAACCGACATACATTTGTTAATATCATGCTGAATAAAATTAACTTTATACAGAAAATTTAAGACGGAGAAGTGCTAGAATACTTAACCGATCAAATAACTTATGAAGATATATTTAACCTTATCATCTTAGAAACATAGAACATGTTAGAATTGAAAGGGCAATAACAACAACTACACTGTTCCAATCGCTTTTTTATAAGGGTTTACAGCTTTTCAACTCCCTATCAAATAATGTAAAATTGAAAAGCAATGCTAATGCATTTAGGAGGATTATGTTTGATTTATAGAGCGATAGGAAATATTAAAATTTTAATGTAATGGTCCATTAACAGGACTAAGAACAACTTTTGAGCTTCATTAAGAGGTTTATTTTATTATTTCGTTTTTGTTTATTGCGAATAGTCGGTAGATTATAAAAGGACGAAAAAAGAGAATGGGATCCTCATTATGGTAAGGTCAGCAATTTCTACTACACCTTATATATACAAAACTTACTTGAAAATATAAAAATGTTGTGATATATTTAAGCAGTATTTAATATCACTTTTAGTATGCCCTTATAAATAGAATAAAAATATATTACACTCCATGAAATGTAAGCAAATTTCAAGGACAATTAAAAAAACAAATGTAGACTTTACTTAAAACACTAAATGTTGCAGAAGTTGGCAAATATAATATAAAAAACAAATATAGGGCCCATTAGATTAATCTTTGGTGACGAAACGACTACAACCAATTCCTTCGAGTATTACTTAAGTGGAGAAATACTACATTTACAAATATAATGGTACAAAGGATCTATTTACTAACAAATTAAATTTAGCCTACTGTTCTCTGAACAGATTAAGCTGTTGAATTTATTTGCAATTATTACATGAAAACAATACGCAATGACATCACTTTCTAAATTTGTCAAAAGGTTTTGGCTCACTACGCAGAAGATTGTTGAAACAGTGTTCATAATAAAAAATTATGCTTTTTAACACTCAATTGTACATCGAAGCGATCAGTCAATTATAGAAAAAGATAGCTATTGTTTATTTAAAGATTTAGATGAAATTTTGAAGTCTATCTAACTGGAATGTATTCGACATATAGTTCTTAACATGTTGTATTAATTATTTATTTATAATTTACATTATTTCTGGTATAACTTTGCATAAATTATATAACAATTAATATAAAAATTACAATATTTCCATAAATTTACCTTGCACAACAGCACGAGACTTTTGCTGAGCAGCCTCTAGAAATCGTCTCAGTTTATGTATACAAAATAAACTAAAGTAAATACAAATTTCATAAATATATGTTAGAGAGACTTTTTTTGTTTATAAAAATACAATATTTTTTGTATTTATATGAATAATATGTGTAAGAAAAACACAATTTAATAATTTTTATATTATTTTTTAAGTTATAACACACGCACAACACGAACAAAATTTATATCGTTAACTGTCAAAAGATTATATCAGCTGTGAGATGTGTTGCCAACTATTACACAATTTTTCAGGTAGAGTGATGCCACTTGTTTGTTTTATTAATAGTTTTTCCGTAAACAGGATTTATTAATTATATTTTAGTAACAAAATTTCAATTTTTAGCGCATTGCACTAAAAATTAAACCCGGCAAATAAAAATTTGCTTAGAATAAGCAAATATTACGTTTTTTTTTTGTATAAATATGTTAGACAAACGAAACCCTTTTTGCAAGTTTATACCAACAGTATCACTGCTGTTTTAATCTGTTGACGGAATACTATAGAATTAAGATAAGAAAGGTATTATGTTAGGTGTGATGGATAGAATGAAGGATATATACAGTTTATCTATGTAAAACAGAAGCAAATCAGAAACTAACCCTCGGAAGAACAAATCTTAATAGTTACCGAACAAAACTCAAATATCAACAGAGACATTCAATTCAGCACACGAATATATTCAATGCAGAAACAAATAACCAAAAGAGGTCATTGAAATCCATTAGAGCCTAAACTGTTTAACTCTTAGTATTACGATTTTATTTTTTATATTGGGATAAATATTTGTTGGAGATAAATATTCCCAATACATAGTTAAATGATGTGGCATCACTCTAATAGTATTCGCATTTCTCTCTGATTTGTGATAAGAAACACCTTAGTGTTGCCACTGTATTCAATTCCATTCATGATTAGTTTTTGTTTTGTTTTCATCTTTCTTTTATTTAGAGGTTGTTGACTGACTTATAAGTTGTTTACTGCTTAAATATTAAGCCTGAAAATATTTTTAAATATCAATTGCAAATTTTGTGAAATAAAAACATAATAATAATAATTTTAAAGGTAAGAACTTAAATATTACTAATTTACTTTTCTTATAATTAAATTCTTATTTAAATTTTGTTTAATGGCTACGGTCGCAGTAGAGTTACGAATGACATTCGATATAGGTTTTTGTGAAGGATTCGGCACTATTCCTACGGGCAATGGCTTGGCCAATGTGTTATTAGTCTCTTTAGGCTGCTGTTTATTTAAGATTTTCACCTTCATGCCTTTTGATTGGAGTTTTTGTAAAATTTCCAAAGTTTTCGTATCGGTTCGGTTGGGCGCCAACGTAGTGTTTACTGACGCTATTGGTGTGGGCAAAGGCTGTGTGCGTTTTACTTGTAAGCCCAAATTTTGCAATTTGTTTAAAATTTGGGCTGTTTGTTTTTCTTTTGTAGGTTGCTGTTTTATAATGGTTGTAGGCACTGCTCTAGTTTTGCAAGCCGTAGTATTTAAGATGATATTGGTTGGTAAAGTAGTGCCTGTAGTAGTCGACTGTAAGGTAGGTAAATATGATGTGCTGTTATTAGATTTGGGATCTGCAGATATGATAACACGTTTGATTTCTGGTGGTTTTACATAACCATTTGTAACTACTTCTATCGTTTTACGTTTTTTACTGGCATAGGTTTTACAAACACGGTTAATCGGCGGTACACTATTACTATTTTGTGTGTTTACTGGCGTTGTAGCAATCACTATGGGTTCTGTACTTGCCAAAGATAACTTCCTTTTAGCAGCTGGTTTTATTTTATTTGCTGTTAAATCGAATTGTACACATTTTGAGTTCCTTTCCGCTTTTGGAATCGTTTTCGTTTCTGTACTTGATTTAGTTAATGTGCTTTTGCCATTAGTGCAGCTGTTGTTATTAGTTTTAAGATTTTCTTTAAATTGCACAAAAGGTGTTACAGCTTCCACAAGTTCATCGTACTGTTTTGAGGTTTTCGTAGGAGTTGTTTTACTATTAGCGTCCGTGTTTAAGTCGGAATACCATTTGGGATCTAATAACTCTTCTTCGATATTAATCATATCTATGAAGCTATCGTCTGTGTTGGAGTAGGAAACCTCAACGTCATTATAATCGTATATTAAAAACTGTTAGAATATAGAAAAAATAGCATAATGGGTAAAAATCGATTTTTTGTTTTATTAATATTCTTTGCAATAAAAATTAAACCTACTTCTTTAATTCCTTTGACGGTTTTACCAAACAGTTGTGTACTTTTGTCTGTGTTAAATTTAAATAGTTGACCCTCCTGGAACATATTCTCCAAACCATCGCATTTCTCCAAATGTTGGCGAAATTCTTGTAAATTCCGTAGATCTGCGTGACAGTTGTTGCAGAGTATAAACAAATGTAGATTTTCATCTAAAAGTACTTCTCCCATGCGTATGCAGTTCAATGTTTGCAACATTTTCAACTTATTATTTAAAAAATTTATAAATTATTTATTTAAACGGTTTTCTCAGGTGTTTGTTTATGTATTTGTTGTGTTTAGGAGTAGCAGAAAAATGTTGATATAAATTTGTTTACAAACTAATAATCTGTTCTGAATGAAAAAAGACGCGAAAAAACATTTGACAGCTGGTGATGCCAGACTGTAGCTTTTTATTATTCCAAATGTAAAATATGTTGAGTTGTGATGAAAATAGGGGGTATTTGTCCGCGCTATTAAATTATTTACTTCAAATGCAAATTGTTAAGAAATCATCAGGAATCGAAATTATATTTAAAAAATTTATTTAACGTAATAAACTTTTGAATTTGATAAAAAATCTTAACGCTTAACATTCTATTTACATCTAAATAGTTTATTTTTTATTTTTATCTTTTTTCGAAAATCTTGGTCCACCAAAGCTTTTGCCTTTGTTAAATTTATTTTTGCCCGCTTTATTGGCCAATTTAACATTGCTAGTTTTCTTCTTGGCAGCAATTTTAGACATTTTCTGATGACGATTGGCTTCTGATCTTAAACGTAAAGCACCACTGCGACTGACATCGGTTAAATCATTCGTAAAAGCTGAATGACCGCCACGTTTTGGTTTATTTGATGCACCGCTTTTACTGTAGGATGGAGCATCTGAAACTGCAGATAGTTTGCCAGGACGTTTGCGTAATTTTGATATTTTTGCTCTTACTAATGACACTTTTTCAATTTCTTTCATGGCTCTTTCTTTCGCCAATTGTTCAGGGGTTTTTACCCGTTTGGCTTCTTCCTTCTTTTTCTTTTTGGCATTAAGCTCCCTAACTGGTGGTCCATCTTCACCGTCTCCGCCATATTCGGGACGTTTGCGTTTTTTATTTTTATCTTCCGATTTCTTAGTTTTATTTTCTTCAGGCGTTAGAGCCAAGCGTTGCTTTTCTTCTTCACGCTGTTTTTTACTTTGGAACCAATCACGGTGCTCAGTTTTTGTACCCAATAACTTACGTTCAGTCTTGGATAATTGCTGTTCCATTTTAGCCAATTGTCTTTCAGCTTGTTCTTCATCCAAAATATTCTCTAAAATTTATAGAATTACAATCATTCGATTAATTTTTAAAACCTGTTTAACATACGCGAAAAACAACTTACGTATTTCTGGTTCTAAGGCTGTTAACTTCTTACGATATTTCTCTATAATTTCAGGTGGTATAATACGATTTTTCACCGAACCCTCAGCATTTTTGATGATATCCTTAACAATTTTTCTTTCTTTTTCACCGGCCAAAGATACTGATATACCTGCCCTACCAGCACGAGCTGTACGACCTACACGATGTATATAATGCTCTGTAGTTATAGGCATGACGAAATTGATAACAGTCTTAACGCCGACAATATCCAAACCTCTCGCTGCTACGTCTGTGGCAATTAATACATCTATTTGTTCTTCTTTAAACTTTTTCAAAGATTCCAAACGTTGTTGCTGCGTCAAGTTTCCATGCAACTCACCGGCCTTTATACCCAATAGACCCAAAAGTATATGGAGTCTGTGTGCTTGCTTTTTGGTTTGTACAAAGACCATGCAGTGATCGTGGAATGTACGACATATTAAACTGGCCAATATTGGCTCACGATCGCCTTCCTTATCTTCACGTATGCGTATAAACTCTTGTCGTAAATTAAAAGCAACTTGTTGATTGTTATTAACAAATACTTTAACAGGCTTATTTAATGATACAGCAGCCAAATCTTTAACCTGTTCGCTCATAGTGGCAGAGAAAAGCATAGTTTGTCGTGTTTTCGAGCAAGAATTAATAATTTCTTTCATTTGTTCTGCAAAATATTCATCTAACATGCGGTCGGCTTCATCAAGTATGAGCACCTAGAATCAATTTTGTAAATTATTATTATTGATCATAATATTTAGTAAAAAGAAAAAGAACTGCATTTGATAATCAGGTTACATAGACCGAGCTATGTAACTGGTCAAATCTTTCCTCTTTAATAATTGTTCAAAATTTTTGAAACTATTTCGGAGCGCAAGGATTACTCATCACTAGAGAATGTATTTTTTTTTTATTAAAACGAATAAAAAAAATTTAACTTACCTCTATGGAGTCTAAACTAAAACTTGGTGTATTTTTTATGTGATCTATCAAACGACCTGGAGTAGCTATGACAATATCAGGATTTTGACGCAAAACTAATTCTTGAGCTTTGACATCTAAACCACCAATAGCTAAACCAACATCAATGGTGGTAAACTGACACAATTGTTTGGTGACCTGGTAAACCTGAGCACCTAATTCACGGGTGGGTACCAGTACAAGAACTCTGGTTACAGTTTTATTGTTCATAGGCCGATATAATAGACGCTCCACAGTAGGCAACATATATGCAGCAGTCTTACCGGTACCGGTAGCAGCGCAACCGCAAATATCTCTTCCCAATAAAGCTATGGGTATAGTAGAAGCCTGTATAGGTGTAGGATAAATATAGCCTAAAACACCTATAGCTCGCATAAGGGGTCTGGATAGATTCATTTGATAAAACGAGGTAATGGACTCATTGGATTCAATTGCCTCATCAAACTGCATTTTTTCGCCTTCATCTTCGGAAGCCTCTTCGTCATCATCACCCTTGTTTTTCTTCTTCTTTTTTAATTTTTTCTCCCTCAAACGTAAATTGTCATGTTTCAATTCATCCTCTGACAAATCAATTTCATCACCACTGTCCTCATCTTTGGGATTGATTGTTTCTCCTTCGCCCTCTCTTTTTTTAATACGTGCAGCGATTTTGTCGTCTGTCTTTGTGCGGGCCTTACGTTTCACGTATTTCATTAAATCATCCCAAGTGTCTTGATTATATTCCTTGACAGAGGAAACGAATTCGAAATTTTTTTCAAATTCCGTTACTTTTTTATGTTTTAATTTCGTTGGTTGATACTAAAATCAGACGGAATTTTTTATCAAAACTTTTATTAAATAAAAATAAAATGTTTCTTTCATTGAAATATGTACCTCCACTTCAGCGTCGGAATCTTCTGAAAAATTTTCCACTTCTGCATCTTCTTCTATAGTAGTTATTAAATCCAGGTTTTTTGCAACAACCATATTTGACGAAGATTTTCCAAAATGTTTACTTACTTTTATTCAAATATATTTAAAGACTTTTTATTAAATTTTTATCGTTTTTAATAAAATAATCTTAAAAGTGTAACACGTGAAGTAAAAGAAAAACAAATTGTTGACAGCTATAGTGTTGCCAGTAAACGAAAACGGCAACAAATATTATAGCTTGAACAAAACAAATATCCCAGTATTTAGATACCTATACATAAGCTAATTGTTATGAAAACGTAAATTGTCTTTATGCATCAGCGAAAGAATTTTATCGAGCAAAAAGCGCGTTAGTTGCTAAAATATTGTAAATTTTGCCATAAAAACAGCAATAAATGAAGCGAGAACTATTGAATTACATTAAAAATGTTTTAAATAAGTTTTATAAAGTGCAAAACAAAAGAAAAATATAAAATACATTATCAAATTTTACTTTTGATGAAATTCTTACATTGTCAATCAATCGTATATCGTGAAGAAAGAAAATGCAAGAAAAAAATGTTTAATTAATCAAAATAAAAAATAAATACATATATTTCATATGAAAAACTATACATTGATCTCTATAATTGTGGATAAAAAAACATGGAAGAAATTGAATACTTGGAAGAATACGAAGATTTAGTATTACCTGGTAAAATTTTTCTTTAATATTGTCTTTGTTGTGTCTTCTAAAGCGCATCATTTAATGTACAGTTAGTAATTCGGAGCCTCCTTTCCTTTACAATTTTAAGCTTTAAACTCAGCGGCTGCTGCAACATCAACAGTCTCAACGGACGCAATCAAATCGTTTAAGAATTCACAAAATCAAAAGTTTAATGACGACGGCGATGATTCCTCATCATCTTTAGATCAGGACATTTTTAATTGTTTGTTCGATGACAATTCCGATGACGATGATGAAGACGATTACAATATATACGAACAGGGCGGTAAGTGTAGTTAAAATAAAATCTGATATTTCAATTGATGAAAACCCGAAAAATTTTAATTTTGAGTTCAGAGGGTTTTTCTACAAGGGCGTGTAGGGTTTATATACCATGGTGGTATAGATATTAAATGAGCAAATCGTTATGAGCCTTAATGATCTAGGCGTTGTGTTTGGCTAAATTACAAGTGATTAGAGTTTGAGCAATATTTGGATTGCCAAAATTATTACAAAATTAAGTGAAAAAAATTGGAAATACAGCAGGATAAGTTTCGCCAGTATGAGCGCATACACCACACAGGAGAGTTTGAATATTCTTCAAATAATTCTCTCCGTTTTTATTATCTTCATCTTCATTCCTAAATACCCCGCATAAATTGGGTTTGGATTTTACACAGATAGCTATCAACAATCTGAAATTCTAAGTCTCATAAGAAATACTGTCTCCAGTCTCAGGTTGGGTATCAAAAATTTCCTAGCCATAAACAATTCTAATTGTATTTACCACGCCCCTACTCTTTTGCCTAACCCCATTCCCTAATGAGCCCACGGGTTGACACATTGACTGATTAGGACCAAACCTCCTCTAAAAGTTCTCGTCTTCAAGAATGTTGTCAAAATTCTCATAAAATATTCCGGCACATGTTAATATAAGAATAGTAAGGGTTCAAATTTGGTCTTTACGATTACCACTATAGTTATCAGCCCACAATATTTCACTTTTAACAATCTGATAATTTGGCTAAGAAAATTTGGGGACTGCATTTTATGATAAGTTCGATAAAAGGTTAAGAAACGTCTTTATGAAAGTTTCACTCGCATGTGAAAACACCATAATAAAAGCTTTTAAATGTGATTATTAATTTTAGGTGAAAAGAATATTAATCAAGTGGAAATATTAAGACAAGATCAGAAAAGTAAAAGCAATACTTTTGATAAAGAAGCAAACAAAAGTAAGAATTCAGACTTAATTTTATTAATATACAAATTTTGTTTATTTAATTTTTTTCTTTATCGAATAGTAACTTCTTCAACACCAAAGCCTAAAACATTTGCAACAAAAACCAGTGGTACGACCATATCAATAAATAGAGCTCAGTCAACTTTTGCGAACAAACCAAAATCGGTAGCTACAGTTCGGCCGACAGTACAAAATCAGTTGTATCAAACGAAACAAAAGAAAACTAATACAATACAAAGAGCAACAACAACATCGTTTATTCAACAACAGCATCAGCAACATCAACAAAGACCAACAACATCCACAGCATCAACATCTAGATCTCATCAATTACCAATTTTAGCACGTAAACCATTGTCGACGGCTACTGCATCTTCATCTTCATCGACATTTGTTGGTAAAAAGATAACACTGCCGTCTCCCTCCTTAAAAACTAATACACTTGTTAAGAAAGTTGTTAAACGGCCAGCAACAATTGTCAAACCTGAAAAGATTATAACAAAGGACCCAGTCAATGATCCCTTAAGTAAGTATAATACTGATGTTTTTTTTAATATAAAATTTCTAAAAATTTCGGATTTGTTATTTGAAACTTATTAGATTTGGACGATTTGTCTGAAATTGGTTCCGATAACTATTCATTATCGGACATTTCTGGTGAAACTTATAATTCTATTAGTGAATTTGATGATGATGATGATAGCAATGATGAGTACTACTCCGGTGATAATGTTGATTATTACGAAGATGTCGATGATGACAATATAAGCAGTAGTTCGCAAATTATTGAATTATCAAACGATTCCAGTGGTTCCCAAAATAAATTGGGTATGTATTGTAAATTATTATTTATATATTAATAGTAGATTGTTAGTTAGTTAGTTCATACTTATAAACTACTGTATTGTATGACATTACAATTGTTAATGTTTCGTGAGAAAAAAAAAGAGAAATATGCGAACTTGTACAGTTAGAAAAGAAAAGTTATTTGGTATATTGCCCGGTGAATCATTAACAATTGTAGTTATAGTGCTTTTGTTAGTGATCGATTAAAATTCGGTCGTTTGTTTTTCTATGTACACCATTAAAAATCGTATAAATTGTAAAAAAAACCTAAAATACACGTATTTAGAAGATTTGCGCGCCCCAACACCATCGCCAATAATATCAGATGATAGTGATACATCCAGCAGTTTGTTCAATTTAAAATTAAGAAAACCCTGCTCAACAAAGCCTTATTCGCATCCGATTATAATTGAGAGTGTTTTAAAAAAAGGTGGCAAACCAAAATTACTGGACTTACTAAGCCAATACAACTTGCTCGAAGATTCGTTGGAGAACGACAGTGAGGAGGAAGCCAACGTTGTTATAGACATAACCAGATCGAAAGAAAATTTGTTAGAAAATTTGGAGGTTGATACTGCTCAACGTGCATCTTCACCACCTACACCAGTTGATGCTGCAATTGTTGTAGAAAATAAAAAATCAATCAAAGCAAAACCTACAACTGGTTGTTCAACTTCATCTGCTAGTACGGGTATGTCAAAGTTTCCTTAATACTGAAGAACTTCTTAATTACTAATCTTTTATTTTATCTTTATTAGATAAGAATAAGTCAAAAAAGAGAAGGTTAAAGAAAATGGATAGCACAAACGTTAATAGGGACTCTACGGATTCCGATTTATCGGCAGTGGAAGAACTTTTGGAAGAATCATATGCTGAGGCAATGAAAAAAATAAAGGACGCACCATTATCCAGTCAGGAGGTGGGAGCCGAATTAGAAATAGGTGGTGAAGAAGAAGTCACAGCAGTTGAAGTTGTAAAAAACTCCGAAGATAACAAATTAAAACAAACAAAACCTGGCATTGTAATTGATTATGACGATAATCCTTTAGAGCAAGAATCTGCAACCTCAAAGAAAGCTGACAGTAGTTCAAAGGAGGAACTAGAAGCAAAACGAAATAATGGAGAAGAGGAAAAAGAAAAAATAAATAAGGAAGTAAACAAGGAAATAGAATTGGAAATTAAAAAGGAAATTGGACAAAAGTCGACGGAATTGAAGAAAATTGAATCAAGTGATAAAACTTCAGATTTAAATGAAAATAAAAGCAACGAAATTACGGGTGTTACAGAAAGCAGTTCTTTAAAGCCAACAAAAAATAATGAAGAAAAGCCTTCATTGAACGAAAGTATAGATATTCCAATGACCACACCTTCAAAATTAGAAGATATTGTTAAAGAAGAAGACTCAGCTGAAACGATTTCAGATTCAATTTCAAGTGGTTCATTAAATATACGAAAAAAGAAACGTTTCAGAAATTTAAAAACTCCAGATCCTTCAGATCCCACAACAGCAATTCTAAAAAGCTTAGACGATGACAATGATTTTAAAGGTTTCGAAGATTTCGAAAAAGTCACAGAAGATGGGCTGAAATTAAAAACAAAAGTTGTAGAAGAACAAGATCTTGACAAATCGTTGGAAACCAAGATTAATAAAGCAAAAGATGACTTCACCGGTTCGTTTAAGAGTCCAACAAGTTCACATAAATCCTTACAGGATAAACATAGGGAAACAAAAGAGAAGATTTCTTCCGGTGATAGTTCCAGAAATAGCTCAAAAGATCGCAATTCTAAAGAATCTAAGTCAAAGAGTTCGCGTGAAAGTTCCAAAGAGAAAAGTTCTAGAGAAAATTCTAAGGATAGAAGCTCTCGAGAAAATTCTAAAGATCGTTCACGTGAAAGCTCAAAAGACCGAACTAAAACACTCACAAAAGACCACAAAGATCATAGAAAATCAAATGATTCAAAAGAGTCATCCAGATCAAGAGAATCTAGCAAATCGAGAGATTCGAAGGACACGAAACACTCGAAATCAGATACAAAAGAGTTTCATAGACATTCAAATGATAAAAAGGATAAAACACACGAAACCACAAAAGAAAAATTGGTGGATAAAACAAAAACGTTTGGCTCTAATAATAAAGATAAGAAGGACTACGAATCCAGGAAAGAATCAAAAGATGATAAGGAGTCATCAGAGAAAAAAAGTGATACACTAAAACCTAAAAAACTTACTGAAGACGGAAATAAAATTAAGGCTAAAGAAGACGATATTGGAAAGACAACTAAGTCAACGCCTACTAAAGATTTCAAAAATTCAAACATTCAGAAAAAATCTACTGGTTCTCCAACAGCATCTTCCTCAAAAAATAGTTCTTGTAGCACATCCCGTGATTCATCTAAAGATCGTAAAGAGATTAAAAAGCCTATGGAAACATCAAATGAATCCTTAGATCGAAATAAAGTCGGTAATGCATCAACATTGGCTGGAAATAAAATGAAAACGAATAAATCCATCCCTACGAAAACGGTATCAAATTCTGACGATAAACAAAAAGAAAAAATAAATGTGACACAAAAATCAAGTGATTCAGTAAAAGACTGCAAGCCTGTCAAATCGGATACTAAACCGGTAAAAGAGAACACGGATTTAAAGACACAAACGCCAACACCAAACGATTCTAAATCTAGTGACTCGAACATCAAAAATATAAAACCCAACTTAATAGTTAAAAATGTCGTGCCTACCAAAACAACAACTCAAAGTCCTAATGTGAAGCCTATGATTAAAAGTAACACCAATTTGAATAAAAGTACCACCAGTTTGAATAAAAGTACCACTAGTTTGAATAAAAGTAACACTAGTTTGAATAAAAGTACCACCAGTTTGAATAAAAGTACCAGCAGTTTGAATAAAAGTAACACCAGTTTGAATAAAAGTAACAGCAGTTTGAATAAAAGTAACACTGGCTTGGATAAAACCCTGCAAAAACCGAACGATTCTAAGACAAATAAAGACCCCAACAGTAAAACTGTTGCAGCAGATTTAAAATCTAAAAATACAACAGCTAAGCCCACAACACAAATATCTGATAAATCAAATATATCCAAGCCGGTGCCTACAACAGATTTAAATAAAACTCCTAAAAAAATAGCAGACAATAAAAAAGTTTTACAAAACGATGACAATGCAAATAAAAACGAGTCTTTACAACAAAGTGATAAGCTTGTAGATCAAAATAAAAAGTCTAGCAGTGATGCTGCAAACAAGTCAGTTAATAAAACACAGGATGAACCCAGTAAAGTACATTCTACACCAGATAAAGCTAAAAGCACAAATATTATACCGACAACAACTCAAGGTGCCGCTAATAGTACAAGTATAAAGAAGCCAACGGTTGGAGTAGACTCAAAGAGTGACATAAAAAATGTAAAAGATGGTGTAAAACCAAACATTGTTAATAAATCCCCTAGCAGTCAAACCAAAAAGTTTATTAAAAAGCCGGATGAAAACAAACAGAAAGATAAGGCAGATATTAGCAAGAAAGGGGACTTGCAAAAACAGGATCTTAAGCCGAATTTAAAAACAACTTCAGAAAAACCTCAAACTAAGGACATTAACAATACTTCAGAAGATAACGATAAGACTGATAAAACTGTTACAATGTCTCCAAAAAATGACCTTAAACCAAAGCCAGTTATAATGAAAGCTAAAGTAGAAACCGTTCAAAAGAAATGTGAACCAGTCAAAACTAAAAATGCTCCAGAAATAAAATCGGACAATGTTGGTCTTAAAAAATCAACAGAAATAAAGCTTCCTGTAATAAGTGGTGGAAGACAAATGGACAAAAATGTTGCGAAAACTGAAACGATAAAAAAGGGAGATGTTCTGGTAAAAAGTAAAACTGAAACTATTAAAAAACAGCAATCAAAAGAAGAAGAAGAAGAAGATATTAAACCTGAAGCAACAGATAAATCGGATTTAAAACTGAAAACGGAGAACAAATCCGATTCAGTGATATCAAATACACTTGAGGAAAGTTCTTTAGTTCGCGAGGTAAAATCCATATCAGAAAACCCAGCTGATTCAACAAAAACAACTAAATTTGCGGAAAGTTCTAAAGAAAATGAAAATAAAACTCAACCTAAAACTGCTGTAAGTGCAGCTGAAGTAAAATCTAAATCAGAAACCCAAACTGATTTAACAAAAACAACTACGCCTGAGGAAAGTTGTAAAAAAACTGAAAATAAAACTCAACCTAAACCTATAACTGCTGCAAGTGCATTTGAAGTAAAATCTAAATCAGAAACCCAAACTGATTTAACAAAAACAACTACGCCTGAGGAAAATTGTAAAGAAAATGAAAATAAAACTCAACTTAAACATAAACCTGTTGTAAGTGCAGCTGAAGTAAAATCAAAATCAGGAAACCAAACTGATTCACCAAAACCTCAGGAAATTTGTCGAGAAACTGAAAAAGAAATTAAAACTAAATCTCTTGCTAGTGAACCCAATATAAAAGGAAAGATTTTAAAGCCTAAAAAAATCAGTGTGAACAACACTGAAGCTAAAACAGATTCTGTAAAGGAATCTTCAAAAGTGTGCGACAAAAAAGGAATTGAAACAAAAACTTCAAAAGAAACTGAAAAGCCACTGAGCGGTAGCTCATCTTCCAACGACAAAGAAGTTGAAACAAAATCTTCAAAAGAGGCTGTCACTGCTAATGTAAAAACCAAAGACGATAAAACTTCAGAAACTACCGCGTTTAAAAAGGATGAGCTTAAAGTATCAGAAAAAACTTCAAAAATAACAAATAAAACAAAAGAAATCGAAGGCAACATACAAGAAGCGTCGTCAAAAAAATTTGTTGAAATGGAAAAATGTAACGAAACATCAATAAAGTCGGTAACCAGCATACATCCTGTAATCACTGAGGAAGTGACAAGTGAAAAAGGAAAAACTATATTGATATCCTCAACAGTTAATGGAGAGGCAAAGATAAATAAATCTGAACCGAATATTAAACCTAACATTACAAGTAAATCAATTAAAGACCAAAAAACTAATGAATTGCTTGAGGAAAGTACAGAAAAACAAGAACTACCTGATGAAACTGAAGAAACTATAGAGCCCAGAGTTACTAGAAGTCGTATAGAAATAATCAAAGCTAATGAAGATATTCATGAATCCGTAAACACTGGCAAATGTACTGATTTAAAATTGGAATCTAAGGAAGTTGAGGACCTTAAATTAGAACCAAGTAAAGCGGAACATGAAGAGAAAGTTAAAACATCGGAGACTACTGTAGATAAAGATGTTAAAACGGATGGCGCTATAGTTGAAGTTAATCAAGCTAAAAACTCGAGTCAAAAATGTGAAGATAAGACAAAAGAAGAAGATACAAGTTTAAAGGAAGAGAAAGCAAACGTTAATGTATGTGGAGAGAATAATCCAGATAAGAATGAATTAAAGGAGGTAGAACCTATTAGAACAAGAAATCGTTCAAAAATTTTAATAGGTGATGGAAAAGCTCAAGGTTTTGAAACACCTCCACCGCTTGTTGACACAAAAAATCAAATCTGTGATGTTAAACCCGAAGATTTAAAATTAGAAGAAAGTAAAGCTAAGGAAGAGGTATCAGATGTAATTACGGCAGAAGAAGTACCAAAAGAAAATAAGTTTGAACCAATAAGGACTAGAAAGCGGGCAGATAATAAACCTGAATCTAAATCAAAAATTAAAGAAGGGAACGCTTCAGAAGAAAATTCTCAGAGTGAGATAACATGTGAAAAATCAACAATAGAATTAAAAGATATACCTGGAAGTAGCAGCACGGGAATAAGGACTAGGAAGCACATAGAAATAGAATCTGATGAAAAGAAATTAACAGCTGAGTCTGGTGCAAGTACAATCGAAACAAAAAGCTTAGCACCTGAAGAAAAGAGCACAAAGGCGGAAGTTGCTAAAACGGATAGTGATAATTTTGAACCTAAGCAAACAAGAAAATGTCTGGATCATAAAGCACAGGAACCAACAAATATAGGCATTAAGGATCAAAACGAGTCTGAAAAAGGTATAGAAGAAGACACAGTCACGGAACGTATTACAGAAAATACTTCTTTAGAAACAGAAAAAGCTAATGAACCTAATTTTGAACCCGTACGAACAAGAAAACGTGGAGATATTAAAACAAATGATATGGAATTAAAGGAATCCGCAGAAGTGTCTAGTGAAGATAGAAAGGACTCAAGTGATCACACGAATAAGGAAATACGAAAAAGAAAACGTGGAGATGTTGTTAAATCAGTTGATTTAAAACAAAAAGAATCCGCGGAAAGTTCTGATAGCGATAAAAAAGATCAAACAAATAAGGAAATAATAGCGAAAACAAATGATTTAAAGGAAAAGGAATCTGCAGAAACGTCTGAAAAGGTTCAAAAAGATATAAGAGATCAAAAAAATAAAGAAACCAGTGAACCCATTACCACGAGAAAACGTGGAGAAGCTTCTAAATCAACTGATTTACATCAAAAGGAATCCATAAAGACGTCCAAGGACAATGAAATAGGCGTTATAGATCAAACAAACAAAGAAATTATTGAACCAGTTAAAACTAGGAAACGCGGAGAAGTTGTGAAACTAGTCAATTCAAACCAAAAGGAATATATACAAACGTTTGAGGAGGATAAGAACGTCGCAAAAGATCAAACAATTGAAGAAATTATTATTGAACCCATTAAAACGAGAAGTCGCGGCGATGTTAAGGCAACGGATTTAAATACAAATGAAGTTTTGGAAACATCTGGTCAGGATAAAAAAGATACAAGAGATCAAACAATTAAGGAAATGATTGAGTCTGTAAAACCTACAAAACCCACTGAAGCACAGAGCGCAATAGTCACCGAAAAAACGGATGAAAATAAATTAGAACCCATTAAAACAAGAAAACGCCTTGATATTAATGATGATTTTAAGGAAAAGGAGTCCAAAGAACAAACTAATAACGAAATTATAGAAACAGTAAGAACTAGAAGACGTATAGAAGATAAGAATATCACAAGCATGGAAAAAACAGTTGAGGACAAATCAGAACATACACCAACAAGAAATCGAGCAGACAATAAGACAGAAGACTTTAAGGCCATTAAGAAAAACAGTAAAGAAGCAGGAATTGAACAATTTTTTACAATAAATGACAATGAACAGTCCAAACAAGATACTTCAGATCGAACTGATACAAATAAATCTTCGAGTGATACTTCTATTTCCTCCGATTACTCATTAAAAAGGACTTTAAGAAAACGGGGAACGGAGTCGCCATTATCGGAAAATGGTGAAGATTTTTATATATTTATTCCATATCCATACTTTACTAAAGCAAATAAAAATATTTCTTACGTTTTCAGATAACAAAAAACTCTTTAAGGAGCCTACTGTAAAATCAATATACGCCACTACAGCAAAGAGTGCAAAGGATGAAAAACCATCAACAAATGTAGTGGCAACAAGTTTAAAACGTAACTTACGTTCACCAGTTTCGGAAGCCAGTAGTCCTATTACTGTAAAAAGAGCGAAATTGGATGTACCTAGAAAGACAAGTAAGTTTTATAAATGAGTTGATTGATGTAACAACATTTTGTACTAAAAAAAAAAACGTTTTTTTTTTATATTTTTTTTTATATTTATGCAGCACGCTTTCGTAATCTGCATGACGATTGTCTAGAAGAAGAAGAATTGCCAGTAATAACAGCAAGTGAGAGTGCTGTGACAACTGAATTGGAAAATTTGAATGTAGGAGCACCTAAAGAGCTCGAAGTCCAAGAAAAACATCAATTGTCAAAGAAATCTGTTAGAAAAGAAGTTTCTCAAAGCA
This sequence comes from Sarcophaga bullata, assembly GCA_005959815.1. Lineage (NCBI taxonomy): Eukaryota > Metazoa > Arthropoda > Insecta > Diptera > Sarcophagidae > Sarcophaga > Sarcophaga bullata. The sequence goes on from QOCX01000012.1 coordinate 1,147,304, forward strand.
AAAATACTGAATCCCAACTAGGACAAGAGTCTATTCAGAATGTTAATACTGATAGAGAAAAGTCCAGTTCTGAAAAGGAAACTAAAAATTTACCTCGAAGAGAGGCAAAGGAAATAGAAACTGTGCAAACTACTGAAAATACAAAATCGATTACTTCGAATTCTACAGCAAATTTAAAAGCAAAACCAATATCCGAAGAAGTTAGCAGCAGCTTACAAAATAATGAGAAGCAGAATATACCAGAACGAAGTAAATCTAAAAAGGTCAAACCTAATACCTCTCCCACCAAGTCTTCTGGTTCATCTTCGGTTTTATCATTTTCGGATTGGCTAAAAACGAAAGAACAATCCACTAAATTGGATAATAATTTAGAAGAGAAATCTGTACCATCAACAACCGGTACGGAAAAGGCAACTGAAAAGACTAAAGATAATATCAGAATTAATACAAAGCCTATACAGAAGGTTGTGGATGCACAAGACCAAAATAAACTACCGGAAGATTCCGGGGAACAAGAAAATTTAATAGAAAATACCCAAGAGAAAGAAACGAAAACAATGGCAAGATCAAACAATAGAAGAGGAAGGTGGAGAAATAAATCAAATAATAACTCTAAAACTAATCAATCAAATGCGGGAAATTCAAAAGTCACTACCACTGCACCAAACTCTAAAAATTCTCAACTTGACGTGCAGGATGACAATAGTTGTGATAGCAAAATAAAAATTGAAAAACTACAAGCCCCTACACCTACTCTAGTGAGAGTTAAAAAACGTGAAATTCAAGTACTTATTGATTCTATGTCGAAAGAAATGAAAGATGGTGGCATAAGCGATCTTCTTAATACTGAAACACACGTTAAACGCCAGCGTTTAGCTACTAAAAGAAATTTCAGCGGTAGTTCAGAAAACTTGAATACAAGTTCAAATATAACAACGAAAGAAACAACAGCCACAGTCACATCTGCAACAACAGCTGGTACTGTTTTAAGTAAAGATGTTCCTAAAGTTATAGAATTTGCCGAATCAACAGAATTGTTAGCATCTTCGTCAAAGGAACTTAACAGATCTCCAAGTAAACGCAAACAACAACAGAATGCAACAAAATCTATAAAGACAACGGGCCATAAGAGTACTACTACTGATTACGTTGATTCAAACAGTGACATGAAGTTAAGAAAATCATTAAATCCCAAAGATTTAACATCGCATAACAGCAGCAGAGAAGCAGGATCTCCGTCAACTGCTATAAAACTAAGGAAATTGCCTCAAACTAAAGAAACAGGGAGAGAAGAGAAAACATCATATATAAAAACGCGCAGAACATTGCCCTCTATGAAAGAACCATCAAATGTGCAAGAGAAAGGTGTGAATAGAAATATAAGTCCTGTTTTCAAAGCACCCAAGCCAGTAGTACATACAACGTCATTTAATGCAATAATAGGCCAAGAAAGCTTAGAAGACAATAAGAGACATCAAAGTCGTAACAAGGTAATGATTTATATGCAATGTTTAGTAAATATTGAAGCTGTTTTAATATTTGCTCTTTGTCTTTTCTTTTTTTATATAGAAGCCATCAAAAGTTGTCAAAATGTTTAAGTGTCGTGAGGTGAGGGTGCGTCTTAATCGCTCAAAAGTGAAAAAGTATTTAAGTGTTCTTCATGACTGCAATAATCAAGTAACTGCATCATCAGCAAAAACTATAGAAGGCGGTAAGTAAAACAAAAAAAGTAATGTGTGATCCAAATTTTAAATGGAAATTTGAAACAAAAAAAAAAAAGTTTGACAGTAACTGATCCCACATTTCTATCTTCAGATTCGTCAATGATACAAAACAATGCCGATTCAAACTTGCGAATACAATCCGTTGTTGATAAGAGAAATCTTATGGATTTATCTACAGACTACAATCCTAATAATGTATTTGTTCCACAAGGTAGTAACTTTACAAATGCTTTTGTGTTTGTATTATTTTTACTAAATATAACTTTTGTCACATTTAGATTCATATATGCAAACAAATATCACGTCCGACACAGTACAGTTGGACCCAACGTTGCCATCTGTTTCTTTGGCTAATCAATCGTATGAAGCTACACCAATTTCGAGTCATACAATGACATCGCTTCCCATTATCAATACCGCAGACCCAAGTGAACATATCGAACTTAAAAATGAATTTATGGACGAGAATCCCATTGATTTGGTTAATGAAGCTTTATTACCAGATACACCGACGCTTTTGGCTCGTGCCCAGACAATAACTGAGGCAGCACAACACGCCCTTTCTCATTCAGTTGCGCCCACAGACATAAGGCTGTTGACTACAGAATCGACGGGTAACGCATTTGTGCCATCGTTTGGTGTTATTCCTACAGTACTAGATAACAGAGGTACTTGCATGTACACATTTCTACATCCAGCCAAATATAATCGTAATCATAGCAATGTTTTACTGGATTATTGCTGCCCAAATCTGGACGGTCCAATGCCGGCAATTGATCCGACACGTATACATGCTCAAGTGCAAGTACCTGTAATTGAATTACCAGCTTCGATAGTTTTAACAACTAAAATTGTAACGAGAGCTGACGTAGAGAGTGAAAATTCTACTGTACCGGCAATAATACGTAGAAAAGCTGAAAAAATACGTAATAATTTGGCAGCACATCATAAAGTAGCCACAGCCGCATCCGTTGCCTCAACAACACAACAGTCACAACCTTTCATAAACAGTATAATGCAACCACAATCTTCTACTACCAGATTTCCATTACCGCCGACCATAAATGCTTTAACAAAACAACTCCCGGCCACCACAACAATAACAGCGAAAATACGACCTACACAACACCAGGACGTTGTGGCACAGTCACATACCATACCTAATCATGCGACGACTTCATCTTCAACCACAACTCCCATTAATCCTTCTGCGGGTGTGGTTTCAGTTATACCGAGGGGTCCACCACAATTGAGTCACTTGCAAAAATCAAGTCTACGATCAAATTTAAGGCGTTTTGATGTTTTGCTTAAACAATTGGTGCAACCCTTTGATAATCTAACCTTCGTTGATAGACATCGTATTATAGAAGCTATAATAGCTACAGGAAAGATGTTACCAAAAGATTTGGATAGCACCATCTCATTAATGGAAGAATATATTAAACAGACTACCTTAATAAACAACGACAAAATAAACACACAAACACTGACTGCGCCAATACCACTACCATCAGCAACTACAACAATAAGTACAAATAATTACCATATGACCCATATGACACAGTCACCTAATTCCTGTAACCTGGCTACATTGCAAATGCCACAACTGCAACCGGCACCGCAACTATTGGCTCCAGCATCATCAACTACATCAGCTGCGTCTTCGTATTGTCGACAACAAATGGAACAGTTGCATACGACGAAAGTTAAAAAAGTACAAACATCATCCTCCACAGCAGGAACCCCTGCTGAGGGGACTGTAATAAAGCAACGACAGGTGCCGATATATGATGCCGAGAGAAATATTATAGGCTATCAAATGAAAATGCTAACACCTAACATGGCTTCAGTACCGGCCTATACCAAGTCAACCATGTCTACTCATACAGGAGCCATAATGTCAACATCTCTAGATTCCAGCAGTAACAAAACCATTTCGTATACTGTTAGCAAAAGACCTGTAAAACGACCAGCTCAGGATTCACCGCGCGTATTCTATACCACACCGCCTTTGCAAACGTCTACACCAAAAGGGATTACAAATCCTCCACATATGTATCCAATAACGCAAAAGCAAAGCACGAACTCCAAAGCTATTGCTCAAAAAACACAGGTAACTGAAATAATCTTTAATAGTAATTGCTTATAAGGTATAGAAAAAAGAAATCCAACATTTTAGCATTGATGTATCAGTAGTAATAGTAATCGATTTCAATGCGATCGATGTCAGTGATGTTGCCCTCTTTTATTATCAAAATCTGATCACTTGTGAGCGATTGTAGTTTGTTTTATTTTACAAAAGTCGCCAAAGTTTAATGACAATTTTTTTGTCGTATTTGTTGCCACTTTTTATGAGTATGTTGTAATATTGCTTACATATGTATATGTATGTGTATGTAGTAAGGGATAAAGGTAACGAATGCCGACTAATATTTTACTTTTTACTATACCTAATGTAATAAAGATAAGAAACTAATTTTGTTTTTCTTTATTATTTTAAACAGAAGGGTTCTATTGTAACTACATTACGATCAGGTGGCTCTTCTGCATCAAGTGCCAGTTCAGAAACAATAACCACAACCACGATGGCTACAGTAAAACGTGTGACGCGTAGTACAGCTACTGGTTCAAAGATATTTATAGTTTCCAAATCAAATCAATCCAATGAAGAAACGATACTACCTGACACCAATAACCAACAGCAGCCAGAGATAAAAAATGAAAAGGACATTGAAGAGTTTCTAGGTTGAATATTATTATTTTTTATTACTTCAGTTAAAACAATCAATTTTATATTATATACTATATTATATACTATTTTCATATAGTAGAGCATATATTTTCAAGTTGAAGATTCTTTTTTAAAATAATGTATCCTTTTAAGTTTGTTTTTTTAATTATTTTTTTTTTTTTATAGCAATTAAGTTATTTTTAAAATTCTATTGTTAGCATCCTTTAAAGAAAAAATAATAAGAATCGTATCGCCACCCACCCATCTTCTTTAGTTCATATTTAAAATTAATGTAAATATGTATGTAAAATTCAATTGATATAAAACATAATTATATAGTTTTAGTATTTAAGCATTTTGTTATAAAATATTGCGTTATAAAGAAAGAAAAGCCTCCATAAATGCATAATTTTTTTTTACGTTACGTCATTACAAATGCATACATAATATATATACATATGTATTAAATGTGTATTTTTTTTTATATAATAAAATTTAGTAGTAACTACATATTTCATTTTTAACCATTAAACATAATTATAAATATGAATTTGCAAGTAATAATAAAACAGAGAAGAAATACATTTTAAACAATATATTCATTAACCTTAAAAACATTTAACTAACTGAAAATCTATATACGTAATAATATAAAAGAAATATGTACCAAAAAAGCAAATATTGTTGTTGTTGCGGGTAGAACGCGATTTTAAAATCCTAAGTCTTGAAAAAGGCGCAATATTGGCATATCCTAGAGTGAGGCAAGATTAACAATGATGAATAATTTCTAATTATAAATCGAACGGTTAACCAATGACCATAAAAATGTAGAATTGATGACCAACCCTACAGAGTAGACACAATAGTAGTAGTATACAATAGTCCATTTTGGCACTAGTTTTTTTATTTGTTCCAATGATTTAGACTTCCAATATTCACACACGAGGGATCAGTGAAATCATTTGATTAGTAGAAGCCCAAGGAATTGCTTGTCCCACGATACAACGCTGGACATATATCGAAAAGATTAAGAACAGTTTAATCCTCTTCTTCGTTTCTAAAGCTTAAGAAGAGTTCGTTGCGACATGCGTGAGGACCCAGCATATAATATTCACTAATCATTAATTAATCCGCAGTTGTGTAGTATTTAATGGAATAAACGTACGTCTTAAAAATTGTATTTCCATTTCACTTGTTTTTTGCATCAAAGCTCTGAATGCTATAGGAATGTATGTATGTACTTATTTATTGCATTTGATGGCCTATTTATACCATTTTTATTTCGAATTGGTTTTTAAAAGCGCGCCACACATACTGTTTTAAAACTGTGATAACTCTACTAACATTGCCATACTTTATAGTAATATTTATTTATTTTCAACAGGATTAAAAAGGTTTTAATTATGCGAAAGATTAATACAGATTAGTATAAAAAGATAAAAAAATTATTTTTATTTATATAAAGTTTTGTTAAAGAATATAAATTATTTAGGGGTTGTTTTGTTTACTTTCAATATAATATTCTTAATTAGTCTGGTAACATTGATATCACGCCACCAGCAGAATTTGACAAGTTGCCTGAGAAAAGAAGAAAAATGACAGAAATTAATAAGAAACTTCATACAACAACAAAAACTTGTTCTCCACGTGAGATTTTTCAACTGATGTGAGTAAACAAGAGGGGTAATAAGTAAAAAAAACCCATAAATATATATTAATGGTTGAATGATTTATGCAAGACGTCGTCATTGAGATAAAAAAGAGTTTGAAATTATTAAAAGATAAAAAACATCATCAATGAATTTGGAATATTTAAAGGAGATTGTAAATTAAATAAAATAACGGTATTTTTTTTTTGTAAAACCAAATAAAATACAAAGGATTATCGAAAAATTGTTGGGAAGCAAGTAATAAGAGTGTAATATAAAAAGAGGCAGTGGTAATAAGAGAGCAAATGTTGAATACAATCAAGAGAATTTTGAAAACAATCCAGAGAGAGTAAGCATCTGAGTGCATTATTATTGTTGAATGGCAATGCTGCCCACATTATTATTGTATAAAAATATCATTTAAACTGTTAAAAGTGATTTGAGTGCGTTCGTGTTCAGAAATCAATGCGGTCGCTTAAAAGTTTATAAAGAATTTAATATATTTTTATTTTAAACAAAAAGAAAGTAAAGAAAACAAAAATCAAAAGAAATATATCTTTCAATTTGCTAAATTACTATTTTTAATACGAAAAATTGTTGTAAGTTTAAAATAATAGAAGAAAAAAGTTTCAAAGAAACGTAGAAATAGATAGATAAACAGGTAACATTTTTGTTGGAAAAATGTGCAATAAAATTATAAAAAAAAATTTGTGAAAGTTAAACGATACTTTTTTTTCTCACGATAAAGCAGGAGAAATAAATACAAAAAAAGACGGCATTGAAGAAAAAGTATTAGCAAATATTTATAGAAAAAGTTGAAGTGAAAGAAAATAAATCCAAAGTTTTTCAATTGAATGTAAAAGAAATTCATAAAAAAATACACTTTTGTTTAATGTGTAATGAGTTTGTGTGTGTTTGTTTCATTTTAAATTAAAATAATAGGGTGTGTTGCTTAATTATTAATTAAATTGAATTAAAATTAAAATTGTTTAACAAAATGTTTATTTTTTTTATTTCTTTTTTCCATAAAATTTAATGCTGTTTTAACTAACTAAATAACTACTGTGTGTGGATTATGATATGGTGTTTGAAAATATTTGAATATTTTCTTTTTTAATTATAAACAGGTATGTAAATCTTTTAATTTTACTTTTTGTATATAACTTTAGCATTTCTTCTTTATTTTACTGTGTCTTTTTTCTTTCTATATCGTTTCTTTTTTTTTTTCTTTACTTCTTTTTGTACACTTCTCCTTTTTTGGGTGATTGACTGACGTTTCTCTTAAATAAATTGTCTGCAATATTGTCCCTCTTTACCCCATTTGTTTGGGTTCGGTTTCTCTTTATTTGTAATTTTGTTTTCTAACTGCCAACAATAACAAGAACAACTGCCAACAATAAGAACAAGACCTCATTTCGTTACATACTGTTTATTGTTGTTTTCGTCATTTACCGCTTTTTTCGTTCTTGCTTATATTTTCTAATTTTTTATTTTTTAAAACTTCAAACCAAGTTAGTGTTGCCATAATGCAAGAACTGTAATAAGATATTGTGGAGTGATTAGTTATATCATATGTATTTAGTGCTCTATTCCAGTTTCTTGTCAATTAAATCAAAAACACCATTTCCCTATTAGTAAGTCATTCACTCATCAGCGTAATTTTTTTAGTCATATTCTAAAATTTGAAAATATCCATACAAGAAAATAGCTCAGCTATTATATAGTGAGTTTTCTCTAATACAATATGAAGAAATGGTATCCCTGTTTCCTGCTTCTTCTGTTTCATCCTTTTTTTTTTCTTTCAACTCTACATGTATATATTTAAAGATGTTGTTTTTAAAGTTATTTTTGTTTTTCTTTTATTGTATGTTGTTTGTTTTTTCCTTCTTTACTTGTTTTGACATTCTTGAAATGTTTTAGTGCCAGACATATGCCTTATATGGAAAGAATCTCATTAAAAACAATTTTTTTATTTCTCTCATTTTCCAACGTGGCTGTGTTTCAAAATGCGTGTGGCTATGAATGTGTGTGTGTGTGCATATAGTGTGGCATATGCAGTTTTAATGTTATGCCATAACTCATGATGTTTTTAGTTTGATTTGTTTTTGAAATTCTTTAAATAGAAGTGAGAGGAGAATATTTTTTGAAATATTTTATCAGACCAGATTGGCCAGGCTGTACGAAGTTAAAATAAGAATTTTTATGATTAAATAAAAAGGTTCGAAAATATTTCGTTTTTCTTTTGTGTGGTAACCATTATACGCTTATAAGAGATTCTGGGAAAATGTAGGTAATCTTATTTGAACGACAATATTTTGTATTTGGTTTTGTCCATTTGTTGCTTTGTATCTAGAGCTTCTGGAATAGTAGCTAGTGCGTTCCACAAGTTAATGTAGGCATTATAAAAATGATGATCACTTTTTATGGCCGTATAAAGGCTATACAACTTTGGAGAACTTAAAACATTATTAAAATGGAACGACCTTAAACGATTAGTGCATCAAAATACTTTGCTGTTGTTTTCTTAATGTTTATTGCCTTTTCTCAGTTGTCGCTATTGTGGCCATCCTATATATTATAAGTACCGACCTCATTTTACTTTAGACATTGTTGTTGTTTTCGTTGCCGTTGCTGTGTAGACGCAGTACCCAAAAAAATTGCGTTCTTTTTAAGCACATGTGTACTTAAAATAGTAGATTAGCTTGTGTAAGTGGATGTGCGTTAATGTGTTAGCAGTGTGTGGGTATGTGGTGGCTGTCGCTTGTTGCATTACGCAATATTGTCAAGCAACGGTAACCTGGCAATGTTTTATTCGCTCGCTATTTTCTATTTTCCTGCTATGTTTGCTCGTATACATACACATGTACGTTCTTACCTACTATATATGTATGAGACCTCGCCATCGTTCTCTCTGTCGTATGTTCATTTTCTTTCATCATTTTATTTAAATTTTGTACATTTACATTTTATTGATTTATTTTTTGTTGTTGCATGCTGTTTTAAAATGAAGTGTAAAGGGTAAAATGTTAAAACAACCTCACTCACAATTATTTGTTAATTATTTACCTAAAGCCCAGTTAATATTAAATGTTAATTTGCATTGCTCTTCTATTTACAACAAAATTCTCTTAAACGACATGGCTTTACTGTTATTTAGCACATCGATTTACATTCATACATACATGTGTAAACATGCATACGCACATATGTTTGTACGTACTTACTTATAATAACCAGTTTTTTTTAGTCAATGAAACTGACCTTCAACAAAGTTGTTTCAATGCAAAGGAAAATTTTCCTTCCTAATCTCTACATCAACCAACATTACATATGTATGTATACATCTATACATCTTTTTAAGATTTTCGGTAAACTGCGTTTTCTTTTCTAATTACATTCCCTTTACATTTTTCATTTAAGAGTGAAATAAATTCATTCTCTTCTATTAGAATTGTTCCTTTTCTTTCTTGCAAAGAGCATGCATGCATTTTATTATGATTTTCAGAGCGCACGTGCCAACACGTGTTGTTCATTTATAAACATTTTAATTTCCTTCGTTTCTCCATGTACATACATATACTGTGTCAGAGTGTTGCCATCAAATGATTTCAGGCAATCCAGAACTATATTTCCTGTAGGCATTTTACTTAGACATATAAATTGCTTTAAATAACATTACATGCGATTATGAGAGACCTTTTTCCCTTAAGTCCCGCTTCCATTAAATGATAGACAATCAGATGTTTTTAATTATACATTCCTATCATTCTTGCGCAGAAATTGATATATATTTTGTACCAAGGTCACCACTTTGCTCTAAATCGTTGCGGCTGCTTTAACATCTATTGGTTTTCTTCATGTGTGAGTAGCACTGTTCTTTCTGGATCCCATTGTACAGCTATTCTGTGGATATCATACGAGGTTATGGAGTATTTTATTTAACTTGGATTTAGCACTACGTTTGGAGGTATTCAAGTTGCTTTCTCTTTGAGGACTCTCATTTAGTTGTGTTAGATTTTATTACATTTGAATTGAATTGTAAATTGTTTGATTTTCTATGTATACAAGAAAAATCTCAATTTTACCCATAAATATTTTAAATCAAATGAATTTGGCAACCCTAAAATGTATGCAGTTGGCAAAAGAAGAAGTCGTAAATAAAGCAGCACCACATGCAACATTTTAAAAACAACTGATACCAACTAAAAATCAGGCGAGCAAATTTCTTCACCATATCTGTTAAAAACAAAAAACAAAAAAAAAACAACAACTAAAATCACCCCTTGTCAGCTAATAAGCAATAGAAGTTAAAATAGATACGAACTATCATCATACGATGTGTCTGCAGCCTGTAGTATGACAGTTACAAAAGCTCCATATTTTATGTTTTGAAATGCATTTACTTACGGTTATAAACAACCATATTTTGTACACAATAATGCCAATATGGGGAAAAAAATACAAAAACCACTCCTTAACAGGGGTAGTTTCCCCCATATATGTATGTAACAGTGTAACGGTATCATTTTTTATATTATTTTACTGTGTTTTGCACTAATTTTTTTCGTTTTTATTTTGTTTTTACTTCTATATTCATTCATAAAATGAGTTTTTTTTTATTTGTTTTAAATTTCATTGTAAAGTTCATTACCGTCCCTCTTCTTATTTTACACTTTTTATTACACTCCCAACAATCTCTTTTGTGTTGTTTTTGTTTTAAATATTGCGATTTTTACAACTGAACCCTATTATGATAATTTTGTTGTTGTTTCTGTTCGCTCATACAAATATATGTAGATGTAGTGTTTCCCCTGAATCTCATACGATTTTCGGCTTGTACACCATATTTCCACATTGTACATAAGTATGTTTGGATGTTCATGTATATGTGCCTGAGTAATAGCGTTTGTTTTTGTTGCTTTGGCATTTACAGACTTTACCACGTTTTTGCTGTTTCTCTTTCTTTGTCTATTTTGACGTCAGACAGCAAAACTCCGTTAGTTCATTGTATAGTTTCTCCTTGTGTCTTCTTTTTATGTTTTTGTTATTATCAGGCGACTAAATTTCTATGAATGATTTGTGAAAGAAAATAAACAAGTTTGCTGTGTCGTCGTTTTATAAATGTTAGTAACACTAAATAAATACCGGCTTTTTCTTCTTGCCTCTTCACTCTCTATCTCTCTTTTTCTCTTAAAAGGAAGAAAAACAAAGAGATTTATCTCATTGGGCTTGTCCTTTGCGTAGTGTTATGGTTTAAAAACAATTATAGCTTGTTGAAAAAAGAAACAGGAGTAATTACTCTGGCTGAAGTAAATGTGAAAATAATTAATTTTTTTCTTATCGCTGTTCATTTATTTGTCTGTAAAGGGTTATACACTTCGCGGTTTCAAAACTGAAATTAAATAAAACACAACATTCAATTAAAATTGAAAGCACGTTACTAAACTCTCCCAATCAGCAAACATATTTACGGTGTAGAGAATGGCCAATCGGCTTTAATTGTTGTATGAGTAGGTCTTTATATGGATGGGGATGTAAATCTAAAGGGAGAATATGCCATAATGAACCGTAAGATAATATAAGATAAGATGCTGATAACGCCTTGGAATCGACAAATTAAACCAAATATATTCGTAAATTATAAATCAAAATATGTAAATAAAAGATATTTAACAGCTGACAGTTTAGAACGGCCAGTTGTTTTGAAACCCCTAAATGGAGAAACCGATGTAAACTGTCAGACCATAATTAATTTTCATCGCCTTTTCTTTTCTTGTACGCTTAATGTCAAATTAATTTGTGTGTATTGTTTTTAAATTGTTTTTAATTTGTATAATGTATAATGGATTTAATTTAATGTTTAAAGACAATTGAACTGAAAACAAATTTTGTTGCACTTTCCAATTTTTTAATTAAAAACTTTATAAATATGCAAGTAATCGTGCGTGTCTACATATGGTTTTTAATTAAAAAAAAAATTATATAAAATAAATAAATGACAAATCAAATTGTTCACAAGAAATTATGGTGATTCGTAATACTAATAATGAAATTTAAAACAGACCAGACTACGTAGTCTGTTGTTTACTTTTACGTACATATAAAAATAAATACTGAATTGACCCATTGTAAAACAAGAGCTGGTAAAGAAGAGATCTTTAGGCAGAGAGTAGAAACAGAGAAATTAAAATAGAAGAGAGATTTGTAATATGGAATACAAATATCGTATGACTACAATCAAAGTCCATTATACATATGAAAAACAAAATACAACAACAGCAATAGCAGCAGAGGAAGCAGCCACAAACAAAAATCAACATTCAAACATTGTTTTGTTTTCTTTCTTCATGATGATGATGATGATGATTTTTATAACTTAATTTTGTTATAAAAAAAAACAACAATGAAATCAAAACGTTTATTTGACGTGTTTATATGTATGAATATATATATAGATATGTACATATTGATACATATACATACATATGTATGTACAACGTAGAAAATGAAATAAGTTGTCTGTGGCGAATATTTTCTTGTCCACAAAAACATTGGAGGAGAGCAGGTTTTCTCTCAGTTCATAATACCTAGGCACTGTGGGTGCACTAAAGAAACATTGACTTATCGATAAACTTCGGTTAGAAATTGTCAGTAGATAGAAATAAATTTTCCCTTTCTGATCGCCTTAAGTCCAATATGTGGATTCAGTGAATGATTCTTTAGAAAGACAACGAACAACATCATAAACCTGTAAAACAAAATTGGTTTAGATTTTCGCTTAGAAAACCTATTTTGCCTCAAAAAATTGAAAAATGTTGTCTAGCGGAACGAAACATATTGTGTTTTATAATGCTAGCTGCAGATATAAGGAGTCTCCAGAAACCATTTAAAAAACGTTATTTCTAGCGTTACTCGTCTATTTAAGCTTAAATTGTAGCATTTGAACTACTGTGCCCGTTAGAAAATACTTGTTGTACTGTGAAGGTGAAATCATAATTGCTGTTTTGATTAAATAACAAATACACATGCATGCATTCATACATTCCCATAGCCATTATGGCTGTTCTTCACACATTGTTTGTTAAAAATCAACCTCAGAGCAGAGTTGCAAGTTCAATAGAATTTTTATGTGTTTTTTGTTGTACGTTTTATCTAAATAAAGCATTTGAGATAAAATATTTAAGTTTTTATCCGATTTAAAAACGTATAATAGAGGTCATTATCATGGTTGGCAATAAAATAGTTTAATATTATAAACAAAAAAAACTTTTATAAATAATTGCTTAATCCTTACAAAACACACAGTATAATCATGTTACTTTAGTTTTTTTTAATATTTGTTTTGAACAATTTAAAGCCATTACCAACGAGACCTACTTTCCCCTTACGACTAAAACAAAAATAGAAACATGCAATACCCCAGGTTTAGCTTTTTGAAACTAAATTTAAAAAGACCACTTGATAATGATAATGATCGTGATTTTTAAGCGTAAATTTAATAAAGAAAAGAGCCAAAAGAAACTGGTTGGTTACTCTGTTTAAGCTTGCAACAAGTGCACACTGTTCACCAAATTTAGAAACACAAAAAAACATACGAAACAAGTTTTAGATTTACTATTGACCGTAATAATAGATTTTCACTTAAATTTCTTTTTTTTCTTTTTAAAATATACAATTTAAATGGTTTTTGCACGTTCAGAGAGACAATCTGTTAAATTTTCTTTCTTATCCTGCACATTTAAATTTTACTTTGCCAAGTTTACAATGCAAGTTAACGAGTACATTGCGAATTTCCTGCATGTTTGGCAGTTACGATTATCAGCTCAATATTTGTTAAAGGTAATCGTCACCCAATGGTTAGGAATCGTAAAATTCTTGGGGTATTATTGACAACCTCCTTTACGTCACATATATTAACCGTAAAGTGATTCTAAGATGTCTGTTAGCCAACACAACTTGTTCTTGATTCTGCAGAACTTTCTCCACCTTAATATCCATAGATATTCAGAACGACATGTCGTCGAACAAGACTGTATTGATCGGCGATCACGTTGATCCTAAAAGGTCATAAATGTATAAGATTTCTCACCCTGAGATCTGCATGGACTAGGAACATAAGGTGTTAGTTGTCCGCTTTAATGCCCTATCATTGTTACCATTTTGCATACAAGGTGTACATAGATGCATATCACTAACTAAGAAACATTAGTGTCCATTAGAAACGTTTGACATAAGCTTCCATTTTGGAGCACTGCACTGTGGCTGAAAATTTAATTTTTAATTTTTATTTTTCCTGAGTATTTTACAACACTGATATGGTTTCCCATTTAAATTTACGCATTAATATTTCGAATTGCTCATCAATGGTAATAATTTTTTATTGTTCTCAACATTGTTATCACAGCGTGACACCATATTGTTTTCACTTTAAATAATTTAAATTTAAAGTTGGTGGCAACCTTGTTTAATTTGTTTATATTTACAAGGCGTAGTACAACAAGTATGAGTAAAATAAGCAAAATAATTGAGAGAAACTTATTAAAGCAGGGAGAGAGAGAAATAAACAGTTTGATTAACATGTGAGAAAATCTGGAATTTAGATTGTATTTGAATAAAATAAATTAAAATAATTTGCTTTTCAATGCTTCTTACGTGTTAATTTGAATAATAAATACTATAATGTGTAATAATTTAAGGGTAAAACTGTATATACATGCATACATACGTGTATTTTATAAGTTTATATGAAATTTTTTTTAAACACATTAATCGTGTGATGCCATTAGTTGGTGTTGTTATTATTGTTGTTGGTGTTGTAGTTTTAGTCTCTGTTGTGTTTTTATTATAAGAGGAAATATGACGTGTACATTATGGATATTTTAAAATGTTATTGACTATATTGCTGCTTTTGTTATTGTTATTGTATTTTTTTTTTCCTTAACAATAGCAGCAACAAAAAATTTCACAAATTGCCAAACATATTGCAAAAATGAAAAATTGCGTTTCATACAATTTTTATTACATTTTACTTTTTCTTTGTTTCATTATTGTTTAAACAAAAAAAAAAAAAAATAAAGAAATGAGTGATACATTCTAAGGGTCAATTTTAACACATTTTTAATTTGTGTGTTATATAAATAAAGAAAAAAATTAATATTTTTGTTTTAAGGAATACCATTCACGGATAATATCTCAGTAAACACTTTAATTTGTTGTTTCATTAAAATAGTGTTTTTTTTTTTTAAATTATTTTTCAATTATTTCCCTACTTCAATATATTGATTAACATCATATAATTTATTAACAATTAGCTGTTATTAAAAAAAACGTAAATACTATAATTAGTTTTAATTAAATTCATTTATGTTTATAAAGATCAGTAAACTTTTAATTTTTAATAAAAAAAATATCGTGCATTGTTGGTAGGTCGGTCGTTACGTGCTTAAATTTTTAAACTAAATTGTTATACATTTTTTTTTAATTAAATATTTTTTTTATTGAAAAATGGAAAGTGGCTCCCCTACAAAACTGTATATATTATGCTAATTTTTATTGTTTTGTAAACAAAACATTCATTTAATATGAGATGGGGAATCGAGGCAAACAACTAGAGAAGTAACAAGCGAATCTTACAAAAGAGAAAAAGCAAAAAAGGCAAAAAACAGAGATTTAAAGAAATAATATTTTAAAATATATTTTAAATTATAAAAATAATATATATAATATAATAATTAGCGTTTTTTTCAGTTTCTTTAATCTATCAAGTATTATCAGCTAGTGATTGGCCTATTGTAGCAAGTTCTAGGATGATAAGGTTGCCATCTCTTGTTGTCTAGCAAGATCATTCAATGGCTTTATTGTATTGCTTGTAGTAGTTTAGAACTTTCCGATAAAAGATTTATTTTCCAACATTTATTGCAAACAATTGATCCCCCAAATATAAATGTAAAAAATGCAAAAAAAAAAAAATTTCTTTTCTTTTTAAATCATATTTTCCTATTAATCACTTATTTTTTTAAGCATCAATCAAATTGAAAGTATTAATTTAAATGCCTCTCTTCCAACCCTCATTTCCAATCGTTTAGCAAGCGAATGGCGGGCGTAGAATTGAAAAATTGCGTGTTTAACGTCAGATATACGATAATTATTTAATAAAACCTCAACTAAGAAATGTTTATACGTTTTATTTAACAAATAAATAGTCGTTTCTTTTTTCTTATTTGTTTTTCTATTTCAAAATCTTAAGATACTAAATAATAAAAATTTTTTTTCTATTTTCTTAAGACTCAAAGTGCAAAGATTATGATAGCAAGAGGAAGTTGGATGTTCAAAGTTTTTGGAAAAAAGAATAAGAACAAATTATTTTGAAACTTAATATGATAGATTCTAACATTAAAATAAATGATTGTTTTAACGAGCCTGTAAGCCTATGGCTTTTATGCAGGGCTAGGAAATATAGCTAAGCATAATTTACGCATGTCATTAACAGGCATTCAATTCACTATGCTGGGACAGAATTATCCTTACACCACGTTAAAAATAGGTATGGTTTGCGGACGAGATTGCCTTTGCTGCAACAGTAAGTGCTATTATTATAGAGGTGCCATAATAAGGCGAACATATGATCAATTGTACTGCGCTTAATCTATATAGGGTATTCCCGCAATGTTTCTTTTTATCGATAGTGCTCAGTGTCAGTAGGGACAACTTCATGCCTAGTACTTGATAAGTAATTAGGCGTTTGCTTCTGGGATGTATTGACGCCACACGGATTCCAAGATTGTGTTGTGTTGATTCATATTGATGAGTCTGTAGTGCTTGGTCAGAATGCTGATTACTAACCGCACTAACCTATATTTTTCGGTTACCCAAACCAATTTGGGTTGGTCTCTCTCTGTCTTCCTTTTATCAAAGAATATCCTTTCAAATACAGCAGAGGGGGTGACTTATACAGCAGAAAAATAGAATCATTTCTTCTGTCTAACTGATTCAAATTTTCCAGATAGTCCCATATTATTGTCAAGATAACCTCATACGAGTCGACTGCTTGACTGGCGGTCTGAAAATCAGATTGTATCGCTATGTTCCGTTCTTTATAATTTTTGGTCAAGTTGATTTGAGCACAGGTTTCTATGGTATCGAATTTCGATTGGAAAATTTCTTCCAATCACCTGGCACCGACTTATTCACATACCATGTTATGGTCAGTCTTATAAAAGAGTATGTATTCATGGAGAATTAAGTAAGATTTATGTTAATTGTTATATACATAACATATTAAAATTAAACTTGGCAACACTGCCATCTCACGTTCATACAAAAAATTTTCTAATTTTTTTTGCAAACATTTTTAATATCATACAAACAAGGAATTGAATTTTGTTTTATTTGTTTTAATAAATCTTGAAAGTTCTTTGAAAAAACAAACAAGTCGTCTTATAAACAAATAAAAAGATTTCTTGCCAGTATTTTCAAATTTTATTATTATTTGAATATTTAGTTTCCAATTTTCTAAACATACCACGACCTATGGCTATATAAAAATGAAAAAGAAAAAAACAATAACAAATATTCGATTTGATTTCATTTATTTGTTTTTTTTATGTTCTATTTATATACAAAAACAAATGTATTTTCATACAAATAGTGGGCATAATAGACAAAAAAAAACAATATTAAACAAGACTAGATTATGCAAGATTTATTTCAGTTAGCCGTAGAAGCTTTGAAAACTTATTTGAAAATGAAAATTATATTTCATATTTTGTACGCTGGCTGTTTGGCAGATATACAAAGATTTGTTTCAAATTTATTTTACAACAATCTAATACAATTGTTGTATTTTTTTTTACAGAAAAAAAAATTTTTAATTTTTTAAAAATAACTCTATGGTGGTGGGTGTGTGTTATGAGATGAAATGCTTTTTTTATACCAATAAAAAAATTAAGGTCAAAGTCTTGGATATGAAATAAAATAATAAGAACAACAAATTCCATATTTGAAACACAGTCCAAGAATCAGTGCCAAATATATCCGATAATAAAAACGATTTCGTTTAAAATTTTTCATAAATTTATTACAAATATTCTTTTGATTTACAAAAGTTTGGCACACCTTACTCTTGATATAATGCTGTACACAGTTTATTTAAAATATTTGTAACACCTTACAATTTTCCTCTTTGCAAACTTTCAAAGAAGTTCATAGAGAGGGGATAAACAACGAAGGAAGATATAAAAGATTTCCTACTTTACAATTCTAGAATAGAATTGTGTAACTTCGTCCATATAAACTGTCGTTAAATCTCATAGAGAGATAAACGGAAATGTACATACATTTCGCATTTGCATATTGCTTCTGTAGCAGAATTGTTTAAAAGCATCCTCAATAGAATTCGAATGTTCCAATAGAGAGTATAAGTACTCTTCTACCAACACCCTGATATTACAACTTATCTAACAATAGTCCATCTAAGATCCATCTCTACTCTTTATCAGCGATTTTGGCCCATAAGAAACCCAGTTACCAGTCTCACGCTGGATTTATTCAGGTCCAGTAATAATCAAGCATTCTGCAGATTGCAGGATTATAATCTACCATCTAGTCGTTCACAGAATGATAAGTCAATTTAGTATTCACCATCCCACAGAGATAAATTCGATCTGGCTCATGGACTTTAATGGCATCCATACAATAACGAATCAGTCGTGACTTACACCCGATAGACCTAATTACTCTTAAGGTAGCCTGACACTTAAAGAACATTTCGTAAGAATCCGCATGTGAAGAAGTATCAACTACGGCCTACGGTATCAACTAAGTCAAATGAAAAATATCTCCACCTGAAGAAATCTGCCATTAGCTCTCAATCCAAAGTGTAGCTTTAGTCAAGCCTTTTACAAAAGACTCCAGGGTCAAGGTCTTCTTTCAATTTCAACCTCGTGGTGAAAAATGGTATATGCTTTCGTATTGGAAGAACTTCTCTATACAAATAAATTGACTAGGCCGGTTAAGTCGGTGATTCCATCAAGAAGTCTATTCCTCATTATTGGTTAAAGAATGCAAGAATAACCCCTCGAACTCTGTTTCTAGCAGCCCGATTTCTACAGGCTTACGACACTATGCGTCGCAAATTGCTTGACATACAGGTCAATGCGTCACAAACAGCCTGAGGACATCGTCTCCTCTGTTAGCACTCAAAGATTCAATCCGCTGAACCTTATTCTAGATTACCCACTGGAAGTTCTTTGCCAGTTATGTTATGCAATGAAAAAGTAATGTCTAGTTGTAATCAATGTAAACATTTAAATTTGTTGCAATAACTGTTGTTTTTTTTTCTAAAAAAAACAAATTAACTGTATAGTTATAGTATGTATGTACGTACATATGTATAATATGTATATCAAGTTACGTGATTTTTATAAATCAAGAAAATAAAATATTTTATTAAAATTGCACAAAGAAAAAAAAGGAATAACGTTCCTATTAAATATCAATTGAAATTAAATTGAAAACAATTGCTTTCTAAACTAAAAAATAATAATAAAAAAATGGTTAATTTATTTAAAACACCACCACAGCTAGCAGCCGTAATAATAAAATTTTTTGCATATTCTCTCTCTCTATCTTCGCTATCTGCTGACATTTTGACGCAGTTAGTTAGCAAAACAATAACAAATTTATATAAGAATTGTGAACACACGTTAAAGGGAAACTTTTTATAAAAAAAAAAACAATTTTAATAAAAATTTTTAAACGTTTTTTCCGCAAATACTCAGACAACACAATACATTTACCGGATAAAACAATTGAAAATTAGATTTAAAATAAGGCAGAACACACAGACTCACCTACACATGCATGGATGCATGGCTGGATGGATACCCTCATATCTTTTGGATTTAAACTCTTATTTGCCTTTGTTGCCATGTGTATTTACTTTCTTTCTTTCTTTATTTTTATCAATTTAAATTTTTTCTTTCTTTTTTTCATTCACTTCACGCTAAACCTTAAGTGTAACAAGTAACGAGTAACTAACAACACAATATTATCAGATGATAGTGCTCAAAGTACAATTTTTCTGAATTGTGATCTCTCAAATTGCTCAAATTGTATTGCACTTTGTTGTAAGTGGAATTGTTGTTGTAATTGTTGTTGACTTCTTTGATCCACTCTAACACATGCCAGTCTGCTTGCCAGCTTAAATTTAAATTTTTCTAGACGGGAAAACTGTCGCTATATGATGCTGATGGCGGTGGTGTAGTGAAGATGATGAGGGCAACCTGATTTATTTTTTCTGTGGGCAATTATCATATTAGAAATAATAAAATTATTACATGTGTACCTATCTACCTCTCTTCTTGCATTTATTATACGTTTTAATTTAAAATAAAACGCAAGAGAAAGAGAGAGGGGGAGAGAGAAAGGGAGGGAGAAAAGGTTATCAATTTAAATAAATATTGCATTTAACGCCCAATTTCTTTAAAAAAAAAGTAATTTAAATGAATGATGATGAGTTGAATTTATTTTTATAAAAATGTATGTAAAATTTTTCATTTTATTTTTTGATTAATTAAAATTATCAATTGCAAGAGTAACTTTTGTTATATAATCTCTTAATGCATTGAAAATTTATACAGTTTTGCTACAGGGGAAGGCTTATTATATATTATCAATGGAGAGATCTTTTCTTGTAATTTTGAGGCGTTACATTCTGGCTATATAGGATAATAAGCTGCTACGATAATGCTTTATAATACGCCCGCCTGGTGGTTGACAGCTACGAAATAACATATTTTCAAGATTCTAGATAGTGTAAGAAGACTTTAAACTCCCACATTTTTGTTTTCAATTTTCTCAAATGTACGCAAAAAATTCTTGGCAAAAACCACAAAAAAAAATTGTCAAAAAAAAAAAAGAAAATTTGTTATTATCATTTGCGATCTACTTTTACTTTTCGGTTAATGAGGGTGTTATTATTTTTATTTTGATTTTTCTCATTTTATTTTCGTATTTTATTATTGTTTTGATATCTTATGGGACTCTTTGTTGTGGACTTTGTTCCCTGTTGAAAATAAATTGTTTGATTGTCAGATTTTTTTTTCGTGTTCTTTTAATTTTCGAAATTTATTTAATTTGTTTTTATCTACCCGGCAATTTGACTCCTCCACAAATTGTTGTTGGTTTTGATTTAAAACACTTAAAACAACAAGTACATACAACAACAAATACTATATAGTGTGATTTTCCTATATAATGTATGTAGATATGTATGTGAACGATATAAGAAACTAAAAAAGAAAAAAAAAATAAAATTCCCAATGTCATTAATCTATTTATTTATTTATTTATTTATTTAATCGTTTAATTTTTAATGCCGGTGCTGCTGCTGCTGCTGCTGCTGCTGCTGCTGTGTAACAGATTTCTAATTTCAATGACAAAGTCCAATGTCGATATCAATTTCCTTGAATGAATATTTTTCACAAAAATGAAATGAAATAAAAAAATAAATAAAATAAAAGATAAAAACTTTTCCTAAGAACTTTTCAATTACAAAGTCTACTTTCGTTTTGTTGTTACGCGCCAAATTTCAATTCAAAGTTCATTTAGTTTTTAATTCTGAAGTACTACTAAACTATTCCACAATAGCAATTGTGATTACAAGTTTCTTTTGTTATTTCTACTTCTTCTATCTTTTAATTATATTCTTATGCAATTTTATTTTTTAACAATCACTGGGTAATATTAAACCAAAAATAAATCACAATACAATAATATTTATGCCGGTTCTGATAAGCTGTCTGCTCCCCTCATCGCTGATTTTCTTTAACAAGGCAACTACTCGTCGTTTTTTGTCTTTATTTCAGCTGATAAAGCCATTAATATGGCACCACTAGTAATCGTTACTATGAAAGTTAAAAATATAGAAGTTTTTTTTATTGTTTGAACTATTTTTCCATACCATATTGTATTTCAGTTTCGTTTCAATTTAATCTACATTTAATGGCCCTGTAAGAAAAACTCGTAACAAGGTCAGGTTTAAAGGAAAACGAACGAGTACAGTGAAATACAAAAGTTAATGTTTTGAGTAGCTAAAAGGAAAAATATTGAAAGTATATTGAATAGCGACTAGTGTACAGCTCCTTATATAAATTAAAAACTATTTCTTTCCTTTCTAAAAGTAGAAATGCCTTTTAAATGCCTTTTCTTTATAAAAGTTTTAAAATTGAAAATTTGTACATTTTATCATTGCTTAAATGCTTTTTATTCATTTCAACCATCATTACATCTCTTGCTTAAATAGTTTCTTTTTTGTTTTTTGTTTGTTTGTAAGTTTCCAAATCATTATTAATTAATCATTTTTTAAATAAAATGTTACAAAACCATTTTCTGTATTAAAAAACATCTTTTCTTGTTTTTGTTTTTGTTACTTAAATTTCACTTTATTTTTATTCATTTTTTAATTACTCTGTCTATCAACATCGCTTAATTTAAATCAAACATTTAAAACATTTTATATTTGCATTATTACATATTGTATATGTGTATTATTTTGTTTGTCTTCTTTTTATTTTTCTCTATAAATTTATAGGCTAAGGAACAGCTCCTGAACAACTCCAGACACAAAAATCAAACAAATAAAATTTAACACACTCTCACTAAATAAATAAGGCTCAAATATCAATCATCATTGTAAAGTATTGTAGAATATATTACATAAGGAATCCTCATCATATGAAATTTAACCCAGCTAGTTTGGCCCCAGTGCTGCTATAAAAATCACAAATCCACACTCAAAAGTAATTAAAAGAATCCTAAAAGTATACTGTACTATACACAAAAGAGCAACAGAGCAAGCAGAAATTATCATTGAAGAGAATAGTTTTCACTAAACTAAGAGCTAAAAGCCTACCACTACAATCAAAGCTGTTAAGAGAACTCTAGAGTTGAATAGAAGAGCTCTATAAATCAATTGGAACCAGTTGTTTTTCAGTTACACATTATACACCCAGTTTTAACTAAACGTTTGTTGCAATCAAAATGTTTATCGAAGATGATGCACAGTAAGTATTTAAGTTTTAAATTTATGTCTGTATGTATACAATAAATGTACATTTGCTTTAAATTTCTCTCTCTCTCTCTTTCTCTAATACATTAATTTTATTTTCTTTTTATTTATTTTTATTGTTATCGTGTATTTAATTAAATGTTTTGTAGTTTAGTTTTTGGTTTAGGTAGCACGCTATACACGCTCCACGTTCGTTACATGCAATATTGCAACCTTCAATAATTTTAAATTTTTCTGTTTATAAAAATATCATTTAAGTACTGTACACATTTTTATTAAATTCATTAAAACCGAAAACAATTTATTTTTTCTTAATTTTACATCACAGGTGCAAGGCTAAATCATAAACACTCGCCTTTATTAGCTGTAATTAAACGCTTCGTTAAAAAAGCTTTCCTACGATCTTACATTTCGCTGCAATATGTATACAATAATTATTCTCACATCTGTTATTAAAATCAATCATTGAACAACAGAGATCTTTCTATTAATATTACTGCAGTGAAAAGAAAATTATTTTAAATTTACCTTTGAAAGTTGTTAGAGTTTAAAATTAACGTACATGTTCTATTGAATGTATTTACTCAAGCGAAACACGAATACTGTAGACCACTACTGTAAAATTAATTATTAAAATGCCCAGCCATAGAATATATATTGAGTACCAAACAATGCGGAACCTCACTTTCGTGTCTGGTTTGTAATTTTCTGCTCTAACTCTTAGTTAGTACAGAGTCCTGTAGACCATACCTTCTAGAACACTTCTCTATAAAACATTACCTAGTTGTAATCCCAGCCTAATGTGTATTGAGTGTTAAAAATGGCAGAATATTACTTTAAATACAAACAGATTTATGGCTCCCCTATTGTTACAGACACGTGAGTATATGGGTTACCATATGCTCGCTCTTATCAGGTGGTCAATAGCCGGAATACTTCCATTCGGTGCGGTTTAAAGTGGATAGGTTTCCTTCAAGGCTTTTATGGCTGCTGATAATCTGCAAGACTGCGAATATTTATTTCACATAACCGATTATACCTTGGCTAAATTACAGTTCTATGTATAACACACGCCTCAACCAGATTAACGCTCAATTTCCGTCTAAGATTAAATCATATATTCTTGTCTACTTACATATTATCTATTTAATAAGTCGTCTTTGTAGGAATAAAGTCCAAAATCCTACGGTCAAGGCACGACCATTACTAAACTATCCCACAAAATTCCCTGAAAGTGGTGATTGTAACTCATCCTGGGAAAATATTTTAATTAATGAAAACCATATACGATTAAATGTGAAAATATTTTTTAATTTCAATTGAAAAATGAAAACGAGAGTAAGATTATGTCAACAACACTATTTAATTACAATTCTTTCCATTTTTGTTGCTGATCAAAGTCTTTTTGTTTTTAAACAAATCATCAGCATGATTTCGTGCGGTGATAACATCACATCTAAGTTTCTTTAAATTTTAAATTTTTTATTTTAATTTCTTACAATTGATTTTTTTTTTTGATTTCTTTTGAGTAGCACAAGTCTCAAGTCCAAAGTTCATTTAATGTTTTTTTTGTTGTTTTTTATTTATGTTTAATGGTAAATTAACTAGAAAAATATCTTCAATTTATGACGACGACTGTGAGATAACAACGTAGTGGTTAACAACTAAACCTAAGTCATACCATATATAGCATAGTACTTGGAAAAAAGTTTGCCAATTTTAAATGCAATTTAAACTAGTCAATAATTCATGAGTTCGTTAAATGATCGTATGTTTAAAATAAAAATTAAAACAAGTATAGTGTTTAATAAGAATTATAAATATTTACTCAAATCTACATGACAATTATCTTTTTCTTTCGGTCAAAAATAAAAAAATCTCTGTTTTCTTATCAGCTTTATTTTTAAAAACAACAAAATATTTAAAATCTTAATGGGGGGAAAGTCATTTTTTAATAGCAACCAAAGAACAAAAAAAAAAAAAAGAAATAAAAGGAAATAAGTTTTATTAACAATCATAAAGAACTTGGCATTTCACATTTCTTTTTTTATTCTTCGTTTTATTTTTTAAAGATAATAAACCTTTAACTGGGGGTCCTATAAAAAGACACACCACAAGTAATGAACATTATCAACAGCAAATGAATTTGAATTATTTTTAATTTTTATTCATAATTTTTTAAAAATTTTTTTTATAATGTTGAACTAAAAGTTTTAATAGTGACAAGTCCTAAGTTGTAAATATCAGTGTGTATTATAATTTTGCATGTCTTTGTTTTATTTTATTACAATAAAAAAAACAAATAATATTACAATTAATAAATAAAAAAGCACATGAAAACAATTAAAATCATTGCGTACAAAGTTCATTCCACAGCTTTTTATTATAGCTGTGTGTACGGTGTAATAAAATGAAATCTTTTGTTTCTACATGTAATTGAAGACGGCTAGTTGTTAAAAAATAATGAAATAAGTCCTATTTAATTTAAGTCCTATTGTGCTACCATATTCTCTTAATTAAGATCACATAAAGGGCACCTAGATACTCATACACTGTCAATAATTCAAATTTCAGACAGTTACGTAAGAGATGTTCTGGACTCGCCCAGGTAGCAACTACTGTATGACAGCGACCACGTACAAATTAGCTGTTTCATCGTCCTCACTGTGTTATTCCTAATTAATTAACCTAATCATGGTCAAGGGGACTCATGGGCATTGGTTTTCCATTTTACTTATCGTAAAGCACGTCCGCTCATGACTGTTGTAAACCGTTTTAGAGCTCTTTAGATTTGAACCTTGTCTATATTTCCCAATTGCATCATGTTCGGTCAAAATTTCCGCCTACGAAAATATTCCTGCACCTCCAGTTTCAACCAATTTCGAATCATACCTGAAGATTTTTATGTTTCTAACGCCAAAAATGAATTTCATTGTATTACACCTTCCATTGTACTTCTTATTATAACATGACAATATTAAATACAATTTAAACTTTACAATGAAATTATTGTATAGAAATAGTAAATCACGGAATTATGGGGACATGTAATATTTTCCCTTAATTTTCCCATTTTTTTTGTCTTTTTAATAGCATGCTTTACTTATTTAATAAATAAAAAAAATATTTTTACTCAATAACAATTTAACAATAAAAAATATTCAAAACAATTTTCCACGATAATAATAAAAAAAAATTCAAATGTTTACGATAAAAAACAAATATTCCTTAGATATTTTGTTTCGTGTTAAGTTTTACTACGTTAATAACTGATTAGAAATATTTTATTTTTTTTTTATTTTTATAATGACGATTATTTTACAACAACGAAATTTAAAAATCTTATCTCGTTTCGTTCTCTCTTTATTAGAATTTTTTTTTTATAAAATCTTAATAATATTAACACTCTCCCTCTCGCTCTCTTTAATTTATTCGATATTGAATAATGAGTAATTTAGATTAGAAGTGTAAAATGTTTTTAACCGATTTAAAAAATAATTNNNNACAGTTATTTTTAGTAGTGTTTTGTTAAGGGTTTAAACAACAGGTGACTGTTAAAGTTTTTATTTATTTTTTTTTTAATATTAAATCATAAATAAAATGTTTTTTTTTTTTAATTCATACTAACTGGTTATTACAACGTTTCTCTATTGTTATTTATTTTACATTTTAATTTATTGTCTAATTATATGTGTGGAATATTTTTGAAATTTAATTAATATTTGTTTTCTTACTTTGAAATTTTAGAATGGAAAGCTTCTGGATACAGGGCGCTATTGGTGCCATTAAGGCAATTGCATTTTTCTGTGATATAATCACTTTACCCGTCTATTTGGTGTTACAAAGACCATGGAAACGAAGACAAGAGGCCAAACGTGTTAAGGTTAGTATCACGTTTTCAGTTTTGTAAACGAAAAACTAGAGAGTTTACTTTAATTATTTTCATTTAGAAGTCATAAAATAAAATCATTTCATGGCTTGTTATTTTTATTTTTATTTTTTTATTTTCGAAATTTTAAATTATATCATTCGAGTCACAAGCGGTGTCATTTATACTTGTTTAATATTTATTTATAAGCTAAGTTTACGAGATTCTAGAACTTGGATTTTAAGAACCTTTGAATCAATTTTTTATGTCTCATATAAGATATTCGTTTCCCAGATAATATCATGAAAATTTGCTTAAAAGTTCGTATAAGTTTTCTGACATTTTTAAATATAAATTGTTTATAATTAAAATGTTTTAATTTGCTTTCGAATCTTACATTGTTAAATAAAAACTGGACGTTATATGAATAATCAAGTAGCTCTTTGGTTTCAAATTATGGTGCAATATGTTCCTTTAGCCCTCAAGATATGATAACAAGGATAAATGTGAATCGAATTTCAAAGATTATGGCATAAAATATTTCCTTAAATGTTAAGTGATGTGGATAAAATATTATCATATGCCTTCCTGCAATTCCTGATGAACTATAAGACGCTGATCGGTGGCAATAAGCATCACTTTCTGCCTATTAGCCTTAAGATGGGCATCCTTATATAAGACGACAAAATTAGGCAAACATGCATATTACCTAATCAGCCACTCTTAAAATAGTTTTTATTCTTATTCTACTATAAAAGGACGATTAATGTAACAATAATCGTAGCAATTTTATAAAAGGATTTCAAGAAGTGCTTTTGTGAAACCAAACCTTCGATGTCCATTTATTCAAATCTCTTGCTTTTAAACCGTTCCTCGTATACATTTTACATTCTTTCCATTTCTTTTTATTTTACAATACAATAAGGTGACATTTTTTCCCATTTTATTGTCATAATTTTTCCATGCATTCTTATCTCTGTTGTTTTTGCGTTGATTTTAAAGTTAAAAAAAAAAATAATTTTACTTTTAAGATCCAATTCTCTTCTCTCATTTATTCCTGAGTTAAAAACTTATTTTATGATTATCTTTGATTATATTAAAGAAAAAGAAAAAAAACAAAATATTTTATTATACACCATAAAAAAACAATAGTTTCTAGTGGAAATACTTACACAAACACATACACTGTGTTTTAAGGTATCGTACTCTTAATTATTAAATTAAGACCATTATTGATAATTTATCGATTAAATATGTGTTTTTTTTTGTTTATAGCAGTTTAAAGTTGAAATCAAAGTTGTAAATATGCTGGGTATTAATTAGTTTTGAGTGCAAAGATCAAAGAAATCTTTTTTAAAAATTATTCTTTTAGGTAAAATTTCCATCAGTCAGTCCGATTTATTCAAGGCCTATAAAATATGTGTGTGGCATGAGTATTGTGACACCTTTTGCTTTCCATCGATAACACTTAGGCACTCTTATCAATTGCATTTTATTTAAAGATTGCGATTTACTTGCTCAACTACTTGTTGTCAATATGTTTTATTTGTTAAAATTCTTAAAAAAAAAACTGGAGCACATGTCGCAAGGTTTAAGATAAGCTGATGATGGTGTGTTTTTTTAAGAACACTTACTTTTTTGTTTTTAAGATTAGGTTGAAATAATTTACAGAGAAAAAAGTTGTCGTGAATCATGCGATTTTTTTTTAGAATTTTGACAAAAATTCATGCCTAACAAGCGATGTTTGTAAATGTAAATAAACATTTAAAAATCATTCCCAATCATCTTAAAATATGTTGTGACCAAAGTCTAAAAGATTATAAAAGGCTTGAAAGTAATTTGTAACACAATAATGGGTTTGTTGTGTAAAATATTAAATTTTGGCTGGCCCCAGAGTTATTTCTTAATACGACATCGATCTTTATAGGTATTCGGATTCTTCAGATAACCATTGCGCGCCAAAAACTATCAAATGATAACTTAACAAGATGTTGGTGATTAAAGAAATCTTATGGCCACTTGTTATTTTATTTGTTGCGTTTAGAACGAAAGTTCACTGTCATCGGCGAATGACAACACAGTCAATGTAATGCTCTGTATGTGTACATATAATGAAACATAAAATTTACTTATAACAGGCTATAACGATCTCCACGATTAAAATAAATATTGCTTCTTATTGGGAAATGTTTAAAATACTCTCAAAACTTTGCTAGAATTTTGATTAATATTGAAGGCGGGTTTTTTTCTATTTTCTTTTATATGAGCTGCTCTTTCTCTCTCTCTCTCTCTAATACCCAGTAATTTTACAACTTCAAATAGGCCTTAATGTTATCCTACAAACCTTAGTATAAATTTTTATTAAAAATTAAAACTGAAATTCTTTTTCTCTCTTTAAATCTGTTGTGATGTTTTTTTTGTTTGTTTGTTTGAATATTTAAACAGGCTTTACCCGTTAAGGCTTTAAAAGAGGAAAAAACCAAATATTCTGCGGATGATATAGAGGTTTTGTTCATTTTTTATAATTAATTGACAAATTGTTATTGTTTTACTTACAATTTTTTTAATTTCTCTTTTCTTTGTTGTTATTTGTTTTTATTCTACTATTTCTTGTTTTTTCCTTAAAAGGCGGAAACTAACAAGGTGTTGGCTAACATTATTACATATACAAACCTATAAGAAATTATAAAAAAAAGCACACAACTTTTATTATATATTTTTCTTTTTTTTCTTCAAAATAATTGTGAAGGGGTATTGAAAATATTGAAAGAAAATCCCAAAACCAAAAACGGTGACAGAATCCCTTTTTCGTTGTTCATACATACATATGTACAGAAAAAGAAAAACTGAAAAAAAAAAATGAAATAAAAAACCCACAACAACAACAAGACACCTTTACAAGTTTTCCTATAATAATATGAAAAAAAAAGTTTAATTTTTTTTATTCTTTGCTTTTAAAGTTACATATTAAAACACCATTAGTTGGCATTAGTTAATGGATTTTTTAACTTCTTTGTGGTGTTATTTTCTTATGTTTTTTTTTTTTATTGTTAAATCGAAAGAAAATCATTTTTTAAATTGAATTTTTGTATGTTTATTGTTATTCTCCGTTACAGGCAAAAATTGTTAGCAATGATGAGTCGGCTTTAACTTATCGCACAACTGAACCACCTAGAGAGGTACATATCAAAATGTTGCAGGACAACATAGATACTCTCGAAAAGGTTTTCAATTATGTGGCTAAAACTCATTCATCGAAACGTTGCCTGGGCACTCGTCAAATTCTTAGCGAAGAGGATGAGTTACAACCGAACGGACGTGTCTTCAAAAAATACAATATGGGCGAATATAAATGGAAAAATTTTATAGAGGCCGAACGTATGGCGGCTGCATTTGGTCGTGGTCTACGTGAATGTGGCCAACAGCCCCATAAAAATGTTGTTATTTTTGCTGAGACACGTGCCGAATGGATGATAGCCGCTCATGGTTGTTTCAAACAATCTATGTCCATTGTTACCGTGTATGCTACACTCGGCGATGAAGGTGTTGCTCATTGCATCAGTGAAACAGAAGTTACAACTGTCATTACATCACATGATCTGTTGCCGAAACTGAAGTCTATATTGGATAAATGCCCTCTGGTGGATACTATCATTTATATGGAAGATCAATTGCATAAGACAGATACCAGTGGCTTCAAGGAGGGCGTTAAGATTTTACCCTTCACACAAGTAGTGCGCAGTGGCCAAGATAGTAAATTTGGTAAGAAATTGAATAAGAATCGTAAGAATAGAATAGTTTTAATTTAATTCAACTGTTTTTGTTTGTATAGAAAGTGTTCCTCCTAAGGCTGATGATATTGCCATTATTATGTACACCTCGGGTTCAACTGGCACACCCAAAGGCGTTTGTTTGTCCCATAAGAATTGTATAGCCACCATGAAGGGTTTCGTTGATGTAGTACCCATCTATCCTGATGATGTTTTAATAGGGTAAGTAGAAGAGAGTGGAAATATTTAAGGTTTTTAATCTATTTTCCCTTCTTTTTCTAGTTTTCTTCCATTGGCCCATGTATTTGAATTGGTGGCCGAAAGTGTTTGTTTAATGACCGGTGTACCCATTGGTTATTCTACACCCTTAACCTTAATCGATACCAGTAGTAAAATTATGCGAGGCTCTAAAGGTGATGCCACTGTTTTGAAACCAACCTGCATGACCTCTGTACCAGTAAGTACATGAATTTTGCTTTAATTCTACATGTACTTTAAATTCACAAACACATTTTGTTTTTTTTAGCTTATTTTGGATCGTATCTCTAAAGGCATCAACGATAAAGTCAATTCGGGATCAGCCTTTAAGAAAGCCTTGTTCCAGTTTCTCTATCAATACAAAGTTAAATGGTTCCAAAGAGGTTATCAAACTCCTTTAATTGACAAGTAAGTTGTCTTTTGTTTCTGTGTTTTGTTCTGAAAAATGAATTTGGAATATAATTTTATTTTTAATTTATATTTTAGCTTGGTTTTCAAAAAGGTATCTAAATTGGTGGGTGGCCGCGTACGTCTTATCATGTCCGGTGGTGCGCCTTTATCGCCCGATACTCACGAACAAATTAGGACCTGTTTATGTGTAGATTTGATTCAAGGTTATGGTCTAACTGAAACGACTTCTGGTGCCACGGTTATGGACTGTAAGTTTTTCTTATTTGGCATATAGTTCAAATCCTTTTATTATTATTATTATTTTACTTTATTTAGACCGTGATACTCAATATGGCCGTGTTGGTGCACCTTTAACTGTTTCTGAAATTCGTTTAGTTAATTGGGAAGAAGGTGGCTATAGAATAACGAACAAACCATATCCTCAGGTAACTTTTTCTTTAAGAAATTGTGAAAATTAGAAATTTTACAAAAAAAAAAAATTCGTAACAAATATTAACAAACGATCGGGAATCAGAGAAGCTTCCAAATTTCAAATATAGTTTTCGTCATCAGGGACACTGAAACATTTTAGCAATTTAGAAGCTAAACAAAGCATTGTTGCACGATTAATAGTCAGTCACTCAGATTGCTGTATCAAGCTTCTATTAAAGTTAACCGGCTTAATACCAATTTTGCCACTATTTTGTACGTTTCCTGTATATCTTTTACGCTTTAAATATTGAAGTTAGAACATATATACATAAATCTTCTCCATACGGGGGTATTGTATCAATGCCTACGTTCCATTGAATTTGACAATTGATGAATTTAATTCATGATAATCAGTATTAATTTGTTTTGAAAATTGATTTCATTCTCAGTATAGAAGTTTTATAAACAATCGTTTATTTTTATTTTTTTTTTTACGGTTTTTCTACTAAAATTTTTAGTAAAACGTACATTAACAAAGCAATGGCGAAGCGTGCGCTTTATACGATGGTGATATTTTTGGGTCTGTAGAAATAGTCAAACAGTCTAAAATTTTTTGACTAGTATCTATACAGCATTCATCCAGAGACTGATTAGGCTCCTTTGTAATCACAAAAGAACATTAGGCTCGATTAGCATTTACGGAGACCACACACCCATAGTGCTTGGGTGAAGAAGAATGCTTGTTCCATATTATGGCATTTCCGAAAGTAGTCTCCGATACTAGACACTGAGAATTCGTAAAGATTATCTTTTACTAAACCCAATTCTGCTTAATTACTAAGATTTATTGTTCATTTCTTAGGAATATATTGTACTAAGCCGATTCAAAGGCGGATTAAACCGTTCTAAACTCCATAATTTAAAAAATTAAACCAAATTTCCTTCGATTCATTCTCATTTTATTTATTTGTTTAATTTTCTTATCTCTAGGGCGAAGTCCTCGTAGGTGGCGAATGTGTTTCAATGGGTTACTATAAATTACCTTCCAAGACCGCTGAAGAATTCTTTGAAGAGGATGGCAAACGTTGGTTTAAAACCGGCGATATTGGTGAAATGCATCCCGATGGCGTACTTAAAATAATTGGTAAGATTTCTTTTCTCTCTTTTTCGTATTTTTTGCAATAAAAATATTAAATTTGAATTATTCTTTTTTTGCCAAACAGATCGTAAAAAGGATTTGGTTAAACTGCAGGCCGGTGAATATGTTTCATTGGGTAAAGTGGAATCGGAATTGAAGACCTGTCCCTTGATTGAAAACATTTGTGTTTATGGCGATCCCACAAAACAGTATACCGTTGCATTGGTGGTGCCCAATCACAAGCATTTGGAAGAACTGGCCCATCGTCAAGGCTTAGAGGGTAAAACATTTGAGGATCTCTGCTCTAATTCCGTTATGGAAAAGGCTGTTATTAAGGAAATGGCCGAACATGCTAGAAAATGTAAGAGCATCAGAAGTTATACGTAAAAATGTAATTTTTAATAATTATTTCTTAATTGTTTGTTGAATTTTAGGCAAATTACACAAATACGAAGTACCCGCCGCCATTACTTTGTGCAAAGAAGTTTGGTCACCCGATATGGGCTTGGTAACAGCTGCCTTCAAACTGAAACGCAAAGATATACAAGATAAATACCAGCACGATATCAATCGCATGTATGCCTCATGAAAGTGACTCCCACATTAGTTTTAGTTTTGAGTTGAAACTAAAGCAACACAGCATTATTATGAAACAAAAAGACAACAATTCAAATTCAAATTCAAATTGAAACAAATACAAACAATAACAAAACAAATGAAAAGTTTAATTTAAAATACAACAATTTCTATGTCTTTTTTTTCCTTCATTACAAAAGAAAACAAAAGAAAAACTACAAACTCTCTCTTTTGACCCTTAAAAAATAACCTTTTTTTTTAAAGATATTCTGTTATTGCAATTTCTAAGAAAACAAAAAAACTTTCTAACTTCAATCACACAGTAATAATATTAAAATATGAGTAATTAATACATAGTAACAGCAAAAGATAAGTAAACAACAACAATAACAACAACACAAATAATATTCAAAAAAAAAAAACTAAAACAAACAAAACTTAGTTATTAAACTTGCAATTTCCTGAGAAAGAGAAAAAGATTAAATTAAATTAAATTAAAAGAAAAACCCCTTAAAAGAAAAAAACAGAAAACAAAAAAACATGTAAAAGAGAAAACAAGAAGAAAACTTGCAAATTAAGTTAAATTATATTTAAAAAATAAAAAGAAAAACAAAAACATAAAAATAAATTATGTTGGATTAGTTTAAAGCAAACAAGATTAAAAAAAAAGAAAAAAATTAAAACATATGAAAGTAATTAATAATTAAATTGTAAATTAATGATCTTAAAAAAAATCTTTAACAACTTATTATTATATTATTATATTTAATTATCTCAAATTAAAATCAAGAAAATTTAAATGAATTATTTTTTTATTTTAATTTTTTTTTTGTTGTTAAATGAATTATTTTTTTTATTTTATTTTCTTCCTAAGGCTTTAAGTAAAATTTATAAATTTTATATATACTTTATATTAAAAAAAAACAAAAAACAAAAACAAGAAACTATAATTGCATACTATTTTTTTTTGTCTTTCTTTCTTTTTAAGTACTAAATTGTTTAGTACTTTTATTATGTTATTATTACAAACAATATTTTTACTTTGCAATGTTTAAATTCAAAACTAAAATTATTATATTCTATTCTATCGTATATATTTTTTTTTTCTTTGCAATTTCTTTTTCTTTTTTGTAAATTATTCTCAAAAGAAAAAAAAAAAAAAAAAAAAAAAAAAAGAAAGAAAAGAGAAAAGAAAACTATTATTTTTTATTTCTATTATATTTTGTAATTAGTTTGTTTTTTTTAATAGTACTAATTGCAAATTGTTATTAATTAAGTGTATTAAGTACTTTTTTTTTAAATTAGTAAAACTAAATTTAAGATTTAGTTTTAATGAAAAAAGAAAAACAGAAAAGAAAAGATAAAACGAAATTTGTGTGTGTATAATTATTATGCTTACATTTTTTCTTTACCTTTCTGTCTTTGTTTATTATGTTTATTATGATTTTCTTGTAGAGCAGACTTAAGTATGAGCCAGTAATTTTTAATAAGAAAATAAAAAAAGAAACAAAACAAAACAAATAAATGAATAAATAAATTATAAAACATTCAAATTAAAATTGTTTTTTTTAAGGAAGTATAGGAAATTTAAAGAGTTTAAAGCCTAATGTTGTCTTCTAGCTGGATTTCGAATTATTTCTCCGTGATAGGATCCTTACAAAAATAATAGATACTATAACAAGGAAATAAGTAAGAGACTTAGCTTCAGGCTATCGACAGACCCCAGTGTTCTTCAAGATAATGTTTCTAAAATCTATAGGTCTGCGAACCAACTAAGGTATCATTTGTATATGCATGCATTATTGGTCATTGTAATTCTTTAGTCAGAATTACTATCTGGCTTCATAAATAACTAGACTGAGTGCGTTATTTTATCCGTAAGTGATAGGATGTAGAGTTTAATGTCTAAACCAAGCAGCAGATTTGAAATGACTTTTCCTTTAATCAGCAATCATCGCTAGAAACTCTTTTTTAAAGTGTTCGGACTGAGGTTTGAACTCTTAGGCTAGTAAATCATTATCAAGCGCAGCAGACAAATCAATTCTGTATATTTTTTCCTTGGGGTTATTTCCCCATTCCTCTAGGTATTATTTTTTTGTAATTGGCAACAGTGATGAAGCTGTCTTATAGGCATCCTGATGAGTGTTGCGAATGCTTTCCAGATTAATGTGCTTGCGAACATTCAGGCAGCAGAGCTGGTTGTAAAACAGAGAGATTGATAATAAGTGCTCTTAATCTTTTCGGAGTAAGTCTTCGTTTTTTTTGCGACAACAAGCTTTTCCAGTATTCTAAATAATTCTTCTAATTTTCTTTAAAGAGGCGTATTTTTATTTTCGGTTTTTAATATCGAAAATCAAAGCATATTTTAAAGCAGCTAACTTAACTTAAATAAATTATACTTTTTGGGTAGACAATTCGCCGAAAGCATATTCTTAGCATCAGATAAATGGTGCAATTGCTTTTTATTTATTATCTTATTATACTCATATAGTAAAATAATACATATTACGACGGTCTTATTTTAATTTTTTAATTTTCAAATATTGTACATATGTATGTCAATACAATTATTATGTATTTTTATTAGCTGCACTGTTTCATGTAAAATTCCTCAGTGCCTCTAGAAAAGAATTGAGCAATAATTCTGAGTTCATTGAGTTCACTTTTAGATTTTTAAAAGAAAAATAATAAAAAAAAAACTTAAAGTGGCGCATAATATATTATGGTTTGTAACAATGTATGGTCGTTCAACTGCTTCTCACATTCACAGTCACTTGTTTTTAATATGAATTATACCTTTTTAGCGGGATTTATGTTTGGCGTTATATCGTCGTTTTTATGGCCAAAATACCTACAATACATGACTACAAATAACAAACTGGTTTATATTATTTATTCTTTCTTTCATTCTTTTTTTTTTTGGTTACACTTGTTAACGTTGTTTTTTGTTATTGTTAACGTTGAACTCTCTTGAATTCTGTGAAACTGTCCAGTACAGTATATGTGGTACATCTTCGAATGAAATACACTGAAAGAAATTGAAGGATAATATTGAATTATTGGCGGATTAACTTAAAGTTGCAAGATTTTCCTAAATTTAAACTACAATATAAATCTAATCAAAGTATTGGCAATCGTTAACTATTTCCGTTCTTTCTAGAATCAGTGTTAAAAACCAAATTGCGAATTAGTAAATCCCTCAAAGATTTGTAAAGTATTTAAAAGCTTCAGTTAGCGTTTTCCGACAGTGAGATTATTCCAGAACCACAGAATAAGTGTTACTACTAGAAAGCAATCAAGGAAGCTAAGCTTAAACGTCATATAATCTACAGTTCAGTTGACTATGAGTTTCTATTGTATTCTATGAAAAACATTGCATGTTTTAAGGAGCCAAGAGCAGCGCATTTCTCTCATTGTATTATCTTTTTGTTTTTGATATTATTTTTGCACTTAAATATGATGGCAACAAGGACATATTTTTCTGAAGTACATAATTTATGTCTCTGAGAACAATCTACGTTTATTATTTATGTGTGTACCTATTTTTTTCTGGTCTTGCTGTTATTGTTGTTGTTTGTAAGATATTTTTATGGCATATTTTCTCATAATATTTTTGCTTTTTCATGCATTCAACATATTTTTAGGTGTTTTCGAAAGATTTATTAAATTAAAACAAGACTGTCGAAATTTAAGCCAGAAATTATGCAAGAGTGAGAATATTTTTTTTGTATATCTTTAGTTTGATTTTGAAACATTATTTTTTAAATGAAAATAAAATCTTTTACTTTAATTTTATCGGCCTAACATAAGGTAAACAATAATTATTGTTTTTTAATAAGAAACGGTTGCCTACTTTAAGGTTACACAAATATGTATTAAAAATTCATAGATTTTTTTTACGCACACTTGAGGCAGTCTTTTTTACTTCACTTTTATTCTATTAAATATTTATGATTTTATATTTTTTATAAATTCAAAGCAATAACAAACAATATTATATTGATGTTCACTTTTTTTGCTATTGTTGTTGTTGTATAGGAGATGTTCGGTAATAAAACTAATAGACTGTGACAGTCTGACAGTATACAGTGCGATAAAATAAGAAATAAATCTCTAAAGTAGCAATAAAGTCACATACCAGGACGTTTTTGTTTGAAAAAGATGAAATCCTATAAGCCCTGTAGGAATTGTAAGGCATTAAAGGAACTAATTTCCAAGTAAAAAAAAGTTATTCATAAATAAAACCTTTTCAGGGTTTTGTTTTCTTAATAATGAGATTTTTTTTTTATTTTCTATTTCCTATAGAACCTTTTCATATTGAAAAAGACTTTTATTGGTTTGTGTATATGACTTATGATTGCTACAAATATATTGTACTTTTGGAATAATTTATATTTAATCCTCTCTGTCAAGGATTTATGATTATGATTTTTATTGGCAAATAAAGTGCAGTCAATGCATACTAAAGTTATAAAAAATGTATATGAGCATGGAGATAATTTTCAAATATTTATTTCAAATAAAAATGTTCATAAAAAGAAAAACCATAAAAAGTATTTTAAATCATAATATCAGAGGATTGTTAAATAATATAAGAATTAAGGTTTACAGTAGTAAAACGAAAGCATACTTGTTTTAACACTTCAATATTTTTCAAGTATATTATAAGGGATTATATATTAATTTTTA
This sequence comes from Sarcophaga bullata, assembly GCA_005959815.1. Lineage (NCBI taxonomy): Eukaryota > Metazoa > Arthropoda > Insecta > Diptera > Sarcophagidae > Sarcophaga > Sarcophaga bullata. The sequence goes on from QOCX01000012.1 coordinate 1,185,597, forward strand.
TTAAGGCATACTTTTATGGTTCATTAATATTAAAAATTATTACTGCTTCCTACAATTTAATAATATTTTCTGACATTGTAGTGATTTGAAATAGATTTAAAATAAATATTTATTTTTATATATAATTTAATGCCATATATTTTTTTTTACTATTCTCTCGCCCTAAAATATGCTTCAAATTTATGTCTTCTCAATCCACAGATCTTATTAAGCTACTGTATTTTTACTTGCATTATAAAGTTATTTCTTTTATTATACTCTTATTTTTATTTTCCTACTCACTCTCTCTCTCTCTCCCTTTTTCTCCCTGCCTGACGTTCCGTTAATAAACCATAATATTGTTTACATTTACCAAAAAAAAATGTCAATATTGAACAGTTTATGACTGTGTTTATTTAGTAGCACAACTTGCTAAAGATAGTTTAATACCTATACACACATACACATGATATAAACAAACACTTACACTTATACACATTGCACATTGCAAATGCTCAAACAAAACTTGAGACATTAAGTGACATGAAAAGCTTTAACTTGTACCAATACTTGTGGTTATACATGTTTACACTCTCTTGCAAGTGAAAAAAAAATAAATCAACAAAATCAACTAAATTGACGTCACACACAAGCATACAAGTATGAAATCCTACAAAAATATACACCTTATATCAGCATGCCAAGTATGAAGCAGGATTTAATATTGTATTGTATTGCTTTTGTATTAATAAGCACACATACAGATAAAAAAAATGGAGAGAGCGATTCTTATAAAATTGAAAAGCAAATAAAAAAAATTCACGCCCTCACTTCTTACCGTAAATAGTTGGTTAAACATGTTTATTTACTTTCTCTCCACCATAATAATCTTAAGCTCTCTTTGTCTCTTTTTTTATATCTTTAATACTGTAAATGTTGTTATTATGGTTATTTGTTATTGTTTATATTCCCCCACCCTTTCAAGTGTTTTTGTTTTGTTTTCAGTTTTTTTCAAAGAGAGTTTGTTTTTATATGATGCTTCAAGTGTTCAGATGTATTGGTGATTTATTTATACATTAGCATTGATATTGTTTTTGTTTATCAAATATAAATGCTCTCAAGTGTAAAAGATTGTATTTGAAAAAAAGTATTGCAACACTCACTCACCCACACACACACAGAGGACATAGAGTAAAAAGAGCTTCTATTGCTTGTGTTTACTTAGTATTCCTGTAATTATAAAGCACGGTAACGTGGTAAACAAAAACACAATGAGAACGTTAAGAGGCATACTATAAGAAATAAAATATGATGTGAATTTTTATATAAAATAGTAGAATATTTTCATTTATAACAAATATAAAATAAAGGCAAATTATGCGCTCTTATTATAAATTGAATATCAAAATATTATTCAAATAGTGTTAAACAATTTATTTTTTTATTATGTTCAGATTTTATATAAAAATTTCTGAATTTTTAATATGTTTTTAAAACTTTTTTAATATCATATTTAAAAATTTACTTTCGTTCTTCATTGAAGGTCATTTTATTGCTGCAAATAGTTTCAGTTCCATGAAGAAGTAAATTTTTCCCCAGAAACTGTCAATCAAATATATTGTTTAGAAAATGTACTTACAGTGTCTAATAAACATTTTGATTCTATAATTTTTATTATTTCTCCAAGCAGTAGATTTTTCCTTATTCTGTACTTTACTGCATTACATTATTGTGGTATACTGCGTCTATTCTTTAAACTGTAAAATTGTTTACGGTTATTAAAATGATTACAATGTATTTCTTTTATAATATTGTTGTCATTATATTTGTATATATGTATACATATTGCTTTTCATGTAGAACGTCAATCTGTCATATGTCATGGTAAATTACACAGATTGAAATTTAAAATAATTAAAGAAATTGTAGTTGGTCTAGACTGATTATATTGTACTCTATACTCTACACAATCAACTAGTTTCAAGGAATAAATAAATTTAAAAAATATAAAAAAATCAATACCAATAAATTTTATGTTAACAAAATCCCATTTAGAATTATCAAAATAGTAAAAAAAAATTTAAAAATAATGTGTAAAAAATATGTTTTATATATAAGCATTAAAATTTTCGGTTTTCAAAATGATCGAAAAATTCGAACTTAATTTCGAAAACTTGAAAATATACCTAATTAATTAAATAATAAAAAATGAATGTAAATTAAAGAAACAAAAACTATTTTCAAGTATTTTGTAAAAGACTATGTACGTTCGAAGTATTCGAATTTAATTTCAAAATTCATATTTTGATTTCACTTTAATAAAATAATGAAAATTGTTTGTTTTACTTTATAAATTTGTAAACAAAACGAAATAATTGAGTTTTCTAAAGGAATTCTGCAAAATAAAAAATTAAAATTTAATACAATATTGTATTACTAATCCTTTTGCACCACTTCTCATACGCCCACATTAAAAACAACGTAATAATAAATATTAGAAAAAGGAAATTGAGTGCAAGGACATAAAAAATATTTCATAGAAAATACAATAAATATATTCATTTCTGTCTCTTAACATTTCCAGCAAAAATCAATGGCCTGTTAACAAAATTTTATTATACTTCCAAACAATATTACACAGGAATTGTAGTTTTAAAAGAAAGAAAAAAAGAACTTAAAAAAATAAGTTTCTTTTCTAGTCCTCTTATAAATATAACAAAAATACAAAATGGTATTTTAAAGTCAAATAAATTATACACAATGCATATATCGAATGTCAGTCAATATTTCTCATTATCCAAACATTTCGACTACAATTGCTCGGTCATATTTACAAAGCAGCTTAATGGGGATATGACAGAATAGTAGAGGGTCTTTGAAAACAAAAATAAACATTCCATGCTATTTCAATAACAAACATACAATTGCAGTACAACAACTATATACGTACATCAAGGAAAATATTTATATTTGCGGAATAACGATACAAATATTCTCTCTCTCCACCATCGTTCTCTTTTACTCTTTTTTGTATTTGTTTTTGGTTTTAGTGTAGTCAAAACATGCAAATATTCTTTTTCCATATGTCAATATAAATACAAATACAAATACAAACACAAATATTCATATACATACATAGAGTAAAATGATAACAACAACAAATATGTATATCGATGTACATATTTGCAAGTGTGTATGTATCAAATGAATTCTTTTCATTTTCTTGTCATCTGAAGGACATTCACAATAATATTCTTAAACTTGTTGTTGTCATTTTGTATAAAAAACTGTAGAGAGAGGGAAAGCAAGAATATGTGTTTATTTTCAATAAATACAAATTTTTTTATAAGAAATTAACGATAACAGACTTTTTGTATAGATAATATTTAATATTTTTTATTCGATAACAAATTTTTAAACAAAATTTTAAAAACATTATTTTCGATGAAAACTATTTTTTTTATAAAAAATTATCGATAACAGATTTTTTTATATAGAAAATATTTAATATTTATTGCATTAAACTATTTTTATAAAAAAATTTCGATAACAAAATTTCATATAATACTTAATCACATTTTTATAAACGAAATTTTCGATAACAAATTTTTCATATCGAAAATTTTCGATAACATTTTTTATTTATATAATCTTTAAAAACAAATTTTTCTAAAAACCTTTTCCGATAACAACTTTTTCATATAGAAAATTTTCGATAACATATTTTTAATCTTATATTTATTAAAAACCTTGCATAATAATTTCGAAGTTATTGCTTTTATTTACCTCATGCACTATTTTCGTTATAAATTTTCATTTAACACACACTAAATTAGTTTAAATAATTAAAGTTTTCAGCACATGAAGGAACGGGTACTTGGCTAAATAAAATTATACTTTTTCTGTTGTTGTTCAGAATTTTAAAATTTCTTTCTTTTTTGTTTTTGTATGTTTTGTAAACAGAACACGATTTTTGAAAACTTTTAACCGGCACTATAGACATGGCTGCTGCATACCATATAACTGCAGTCGGTTGAAGTTTTCCAAAAAAAAAAACATCGTGAAGCCTTGCAACACTATCATTATTTTGGTCGATGATGTTGCAACACTGATGTTATTTCCTTTAAAATTTTGTTAATAAATAAGGAGCACAACAATGCGAAGTAATGTTGGGATTTGCTTCAAGCAAATAATCCAAGAGCTTGTAGGAAGAGTGGAAAACGTGGCAAAACTTTAACTGGCTGGTTTTCTTTTATTTTTTTTTCTTTTTAACCATCATATGGCGTGCGAAACTGCTCGTTATCAACACTAAAAAATGATTTTTTTTTTGGATTTATTTGCTCATTTAAACAAAATGTTTCCACTATTTAAACTTTTTAACAGGCGAACAGACAATTTTACTCGTTTACACTCACTTTGTAGTGAACGGAGCTGTCTGTCAGCCGGTGTTATAAATAATAAATTTTGAAAATAAAAGAGTTTTTCTTCACGGTATAGGGTGAATAGAAAATTGCTCTTTAGAGGCAAGTAATTAGGATCACTTAATAGCTAATAAAGAAGGGGAACACAGTGTTAATTTATTTATAAACAAATAAATCACATTCAACATTTTATTTTTAAAAATCAATTTTTATCAAATAAATAAATAATAGCCTAAGAATCGAATATAGAAGTAGATATAATCGTTTATCACTTAACCACCACAGCCATGATGGGTTAAACCCAAACCGAAACTATAGTCTCTTTGGTTTGAAAAAGGACCGCTCAACCATTGCGAGCCACCAGCATTGGCTTTAAGGCTAAGCGAACCATCATTAGATTTGAACAGTGTAGAGTAGCCACCAACATTGGCTTGATTGCCTACACCAGAGAAGCGTGTTAGGCCAGCATTTAAGCCATGGCCATTGGCATGGGAATAATCCAGCATACCGCCAGTTTTCTGCAATTTGAAACCATTATCTTGCAATACATTCCGATCTAAAAACGGTAGCATCCAAATTATGATTGTCATTGCGGAATAAATTGGCCGATACAGATTTAGTTAAAGTGTCACTAACCACGGTCAATATCCGGCTAATAGGGCGCCTAATTATCGCCTTGCCACGCCAAGCTGCTGCTGGTTAGTTGGGTTTAAAATCGATTCCTTTAATTTTGGTATCGGTTGGGAAACTTTTCCAATTAAAGTACCTGAGTCACCCAATCTCAAATTGGCTTCGGCTTGTTTACGAAAAGATTCGGCTGTACCATCCTGGGTTTTGGTTACAGAGGCACCTAAACCATGACTAAAAAAAAAAACAAAAACAAAATTATTTTAACCATTCCTTAATTTTTTTAAAATTTTTTTGTTTGTTTTTAACTTACCCTTGCACACCTACGGTTGCTCCTCTGACGACATTACCGCCTTTAGTATTGCCTTCAGCAAATACCTCAGCAATAGGCTGGACATGCTTATTACCCAAGTTGGTGGCGGCAAGTTTTACAGAAACATCCTGACCTCCTTTGGGATTTGTAGCAACTGAATTGTGCAATTCAGCTACTGGTGGATTGGATGGCGGAGGAATTGGAACGGGCAACTTTTGTGGATAGGCCTCTGCCAAAGAGCTCAATGCTACGATTGCCATACAGGCAGCAAATAATACGAAGTACTTCATGTTTTTGTTAGAGTGTGTTTAAAACGATGTTTTGTACTGAAATATGTTTTGGAAACTGATGTCGATTATCTGTGGTGCTTTGGTTTTTATACTGAATTGAAATTTTTTTGTTATCAGTTACGCTTCTTTTTAATTTAAATTATGAGGGAATACCCCAACAACATAAAAATTATCATCATAAGAGGGGATTTACTTCTACAGCGCATCGTCTTCAAAAGCATAAAAACAAAATTTTAATTAAAGTCTACATAAAGAAAAGTCCCCTTTAAAGACGCTGGGAATAATACAGAATGAATGTAAAATATTTCTGGAAACAAATTTTATGCCGCTTTTAAAATATAATTGTGCTAGGGCTACCCAAATCACAGTCAGGTTGACTACATATAGCTGTAGGTAGTGTCAACTTTTTTAAATGTTATCAGTTTTAAATAAATGACAAGCTTCCGCATTATCTTGTATTTTCCCTGGAGTGATCACAAATATTCATGAATAAATACATTGTGAATAATTAGACACTAAGAGCTCGTTATGCGCTGTTTGTCGTTTAAAGTCTTCTCGCTTTTAACTCTATGGGGGAAAGCCACAAACTAAAATACGAACAAGATATGAAGTATACTATTTACTATCGGGTCTTTCGAACTTTGGTAGTTGATCAGACTTTTTTTTACCAAATTACCACCGGCGAATAGACATGAATGAATCATAAAAAACGCGTGGGTTCGTTGAATGGTCTCTGGAGCATTGATTTAAATTTCATCGAAAAATCATTTTTAGCAATAAAGACCCATTTCTGGCTGAATAGGTAAATGAATAAACACAATTGTCGAATTTGGAACGATACCAATACCACATTGAATGCAATATCGTTTAATGGATCCCAAAAAAGTCCCTGTTTGATATGGATTTTGGCCTGGCGACGCCATCGTTTTATATTTTTCTTTGAGAATAAAATTGGTTAGGTCAACACCGTCAACGGTGAGCCGAGTAGGTCGGTAATTACTAAATTCTTTTAACGTGGAAAGAACCATCTGGACACCAACGATAGGGGGTTTCAATACCGTCAACGGCGAGTCGAGTAGGTCGGTAATTACTAATTTCTTTTAACCTGGAAAGAATCATCTGGACACCAACGATAGGGGGTTTCAATACCGTCAACGGCGAGTCGAGTAGGTCGGTAATTACTAATTTCTTTTAACCTGGAAAGAATCATCTGTACACCAACGATAGGGTGTTTCAAAATGACGGCGCTACGGTCTACATCGTTCAATTCAAATTGAATATTCTGCACAAGCGATTTGAGGGCATGGTCGTTACATGTGGTGGTAATGTGAATCGGCCACTGAGATCGTGTAATTTGACTTTTTCTTGTGGGGTTTTTTTAAGTCTCATGTCTATGCGAATTAGACATAAAACATTGTAGTTCTCAAACCTCTTCAACTGCATTAGCTAACCAATTGAAGCAAGGCAATACTTCAAGATATTTCAAAATAAAAAGAACTACAGAAAGAGCGTCTTAGTATTAAAAACAATACTTTAATTAAAAAAAAATCACTTAATATTATAAAAAAAAGCTGGATTAATGTCCCATTGTGCACGTCATACAATGAACACGAAAGTTTCTTTTAATAAAATTATCAATCTATTATGTATACGCGCTGCTATCTTAGACAAAAGAAAAAAACACAAAAGGACTGAATCATTCAAAAACGGAAGCTTCAATAGGCAATAGGGACTCCCCGCCATTTAGCTAAAAATAACCATAAAACAACGTTATCAATAATTTTTTAAAATCTTTTATGCTATTCCCCACAAATTGCTATTATCATGTCTAGCTTACTTCTTTCATTCTTACAAACCCCTCCAGCCATTTATTATGATACCCAAAAACTAAAACACTTTTTTTTATAATTTTGTTTTAAATTTTATTTCTAAAAATATACTTCCAACCAAATAAATAAATAATATCTTAAAATCGAAGAGAATCGCTTAATTGCTTATCATTTAACCTCTCCAGGCATTGTGGCTTAAGCCCAAACCGAAGCTATAGTCTCTTTGATTTGAAAAAGGACCGCTCAACCATTGCGAACCACCAGCATTGGCTTTAAGGGTAGTCAAACCATCATTAGATCTGAACAGTGTAGAGTAGCCACCTACATTGGCTTGATTGCCTATACCAGAGAAGCGTGTTAGGCCAGCATTTAAGCCATGACCATTGGCATGG